>JABFQD010000025.1:0-54105 GCA_022817045.1 Psix sp. ZL-2020
GGGTGTTGGTGGGGGGTGGGGGTGGTGGGGTTGATGTGTGTCTGGGGGTGAGGGGCCGGGGGGGGTGCGAGCGGTTGCGCCAGGGGAGCTGGGCGGTGGTGGGGTGGGGCGAGGGGTGTGGCGTGTGTGGGGACCGGGACGCGCGGGTGCGGGGGGAGTGGGGGGGGGTGGCTGCGGGGGGGGGGGGCGGGGGAGCGAGGAGGGTGTCGGGCGCGCCGCCCCCCCGCTGCCCCCGCCACCTCCGATTGCACGATCGCTCGCTTGCACTCGCTCGCTCCTACACGCCACGCTAACTTATCCCGACGTACCCTTACCGCCACCCTTTGCTCCGAGAGCATACAATTGTCCAAATCAAATTGTCAAAACAAGGTGCAAATTTACCTACAACTTACTACATTTTTTATCCTCAATTTCATGATCACTCAACTTAGTGGTTTCTCTTTCTTTATTCCAGCTTTTGATCTTGTATCTAAAGAATTTAAAGAATTAAAATTATATCAATTATATTAAATGAAATTATAAGAAACATTTATGAATCACATTTAATAAATAATAGAAAAAGATAAAATTGTTTTTTTTTAATCCAAGATTATATATCTTTAAAATGGCTGTACTGTAAAGTTACATAAATCTTGTATGCCTTATGGTACGCAAGTTTATTTAAAGAGTAACTATTTTTGAAAGTATTCAGATTTGTTTGAAATTGATTATTCGGATAATTAGCGTAGTTTTATATGGAAAATTTAAGGTTTGCTTAGAGAAATTAGAATATCTAAATGTTGGTGCTAGAAGGAAAATTCGTAGTCTGCAGAGCGTGCTCCGATTCAATGGGCACAAAGACTCGTTCGGTACGGGGAACCTGTCAGACTTTTTGTCCGATGACTCCCCCGAGCCCCGGTCCATTGTGCCCTTTGATGGATCGAATTAATGGCCGTAGATAAATAAAAATAAAAGAACGCCTTAATTTATGGCAGAGCGGGCTCTCGAACCTCGCGTAACATCGATCGGGGCACGCCAGGGCACGCTCTTAAGGAGCGCCTGGAGCAACAACGCAAATAGATCACCGGAAAAGTGTCTCAATTTGGACAAGAAATTTATCGGACTGGACGAAAAAAGAACCGCTCGGACACTCACAAAGAACCCTCATTTTTTACCAGAGCTTACGTATATTCGTTTGCAGCTGAATATTTATAAAAACCATCAGATTGGTTTGTAATTTGATGTATTTTCGAATATTTTGTTGCTTTTGTCCGATTCAGGCTGATTTAACAAAGCGTGATTCGAGCAATTTAAATTATCGTGGGGGATGAACAAAAAACCGGAAGCAGGGTTCATGAAATGACATAACGGTAAAATAACGTGTCTTCTTAAACAGAGGGGGTGGTAAAATGTTGACTTCACTGGTATATTAAAACAAAATTCACTACGTAAATTTCGCCTTGCGACGCACAATACAACTTGATTCGTATTCCCATTACATACATTATTATTTTAGAATATTCCCTACTTTATCGACTTCATTCTCGCCACAGTTTTCCTTGCTTTAAATTATCGCATTTTTACATAACGTCAAATTTTTACAACGCCTATGGAGAGCATACTTTTATTTAGTACCGAAAGTGAAAAGGGTTAATCGTGATACATATAAATATGTACATGTATAAATAATTACATCATAAATTACACAAGTCGAAGTGCATTTGGATCGCGTTTCGCAACCACTCTCTTGCGGCTTTGATCAGGCATAAAATTCATTATGGTATCGCGCTAAAATTTGACAACTCAATATCTCGAGCTAGCAAATCCGCAAAAGGTGGTATAAATTTGCGACTCTCATTACGACACAATGTCGATTCAGATGGCGACTGTGCGAATCGCACGGAGCAACCAAACGCGGCATTGCTCCGCATGTTTATGTGAGTTCCACATATCAATAATAGCAGAGCGTTCATTAGCGCGCATTGCCGAAAGTTGGTCGTAAATCTAGCGGCCGCGCGATTTATCGCTGGTGAGCAAATTTGTCCTCGGACAAAAGCGCGGAAAAAGTTGCGCGGAACCAACAGACCTGACATACGCGATAGCCACTTATGGTAGATGTCGGTGCCTTTGTCACGCCCACGCGCAACAACATTCCCGGCCGATTGTGCCGGTCCCGATACTTCGCTGAGCACGTGTTCGCATTTCCACGATTTTCATACGCCACTTTTTTTACTTGTTTGCGCTAATTAGCTGCAACTTATTGTGCCTTATGAAGATATACGGAAGTCCCGCGAATAAAGGTTTATGTAACTGCGTGGACAAACGGAATATAACGTATTTGAAACTTTCTAGTTGGAATTAATATTTATTCAGGCATTAGAATTTGTTTACAGTTTTTATTTGTTATAAACAGTAGTTGGACAATCGATCACGTTCGCAAATGAATTTATACATCGCTACTGCTTTATGTATTTGAATTATGACCGTGTTGTGACGACGTTTTCATGACCACAAAATCAACAGCCATGTAAAAGCACGAATACATAATGCCTGACCAAAGCAGCAACACCTTCGTGTCACCACTAGTCTTAATCTTGCTGACGCTTTTTCGCACAAATGATATTCGATGCCCTGCACTCGTGCAAAAACCACTCCGCGTAGTCTTTCACCTAAAAAAAATCTGACAGTCTTGAAAATATATCCAATAAACGTTATCGCAATGAAACCGTAGACGAAGTCGTCACCTAATATCTTAAGCGCAGTTTACATTAAATTACATTCGCTCCGTGTTTTTACGTGCGACTAAATGCAGCTTTTATTCGACCATTTTATCGCTACAATTTTGCTGTCTCATTCTAAAGAAAACATCCCAATTTGTTATATTTAACTTTCCGTAAATTTCATCTAATATTAAAGTTGGATTATCCGTAACCGTCTAGAATAACTGAAGACAAAATATTGATCTTGTTATTCATGAAGGAAGTCTAAAATGAGAGAGGAGGTATCGATTTGAGACAAAAAAGGTACAAAATGAAATCGGTGAAACAATTTGTTTCGTCCTCTTTGTGTCCACGAAGTCCATCGAGAGAAGATGTTCGTTGTTCCATTATCTCGAGTAGAAGGAGACGTAATCCATCGTAAATCGGTCGCTCGCTTAACAAGATTAGCGGAGCATCTATCCCCTAAATTACCGTCTATACAAACAGAAAAATGTCGACTCGCTAGCTTCTCTGTCTTGCTACCAGAGCGCCGGCACATAATTGCTTGTCAGTCACAAGAATCGCGGCCGAAGCGCTCTTTTCCGTCTCAACTGTTGTCTGTTATTGCGCGAGAAAAGAAATCAATCGCGGACCACCCTTATCACTGAACGAGACTTCAACATTTCGACATGTCATCCAAATAACTTGTCAAAGAAAAACAGAACAAACTAAAAAGTTTATTTTGTTTGCAATTTTGCAATTGAAATTTCTTTTTATTTTCATAAAATTATACATATTTACAAACATTTCATTTATACCTAACAATTTTCTTGACCCACTTTTTTCAACACCATCTTTCCACCCACGGGAAGAAAATAATGACTTTCTATTCAGCTGTGAAATGAACATATTCAGTAACTAACTTAACTGTTTTTCATCTCGAAATAGTTTCGAGGGAAAAGTCAAAATATCGCGTATATTTCTAGGAATCTGCGTATTGGATTCTGTTCAGTGAACTTGTTGAGTTTAAAACGAAACGCATTAGTTAGTTGAGTGAACAGAAAGCACACTATTTATTCGTCTGTTGGTTGCTGTTACGCATTGGCAGCCCTTTGAGGACGCAATATAAAATAGCGATCAAATAAGAGAGTTTATGCAAGCAGCAACTCTGCTCAAATGGCAGACACTCGCGCACCAAATGAAGCCCGTGCAATTTCCTAGGGTCTCTATACTAGTCACGGGAGTTAACCCGCGCGCACAATTTACATAGATCCCGCGGTGCGTTTGACCGGCGCACTCCCCGGCGCTGCCGTTTAAACCAATGATTTGCATCGATATGTATAATCTGACGCAACTATTCGTGTTTCTGACTGCTCGTTATTGCGCGCTTATGTCAACTCAACGGCGCCTTTGAAAAATTGTTTCTCTCATCAGCCAATCAGTTATTCGCTCGCTTTAATTCACTTAACGTCTTTTGTCTATTATACTTATCAATTTCATCTTTTTCGTTTGCCCTGTTGGAATAATAATACCCTCGTTATTCTTTTATTTAATGCTTCTTTTCGTTTCACCAATGTCAAAATAAATCTTAAAACACTTAATATCGTATTACAATAAAAAGCAATTAAAACAACCGCTAAAACAAGTATCTGAATTTAAGACACTTTTTCGTAGATGCTTTTTAGAAATATGATCTTTCTTACTTTACGTCTGAAAAGAGCCTCATTTGCTCATAAAACGGCTTGAGCTCAGAAATTTATTAAGCTTAAAAATTGTACATCATTTAAAATGTCTAGATTCTAACAACTTACGAGGGAAAAATGACACGAATGTGGATGTGTAGTAGTAATGAGACCATTTTGGACGTGTCACTTTATTGCGTAATACAAACTTTTCTATTAATACATGTTGGCAGAACATCATCCACCTTGTCGATATCACAAATATCGTATATATTTGAATGAAATTGATGAAGAATAAACTAGCGATACAGCTAAATGATTTCCAACCCTTTGTTTGTTTCAAATAACGATTTCAAAGCAGCTGTAATTTAAATTTTTGTGTATATTTGTCCATCTCCCGCAGTACACAAGTTTCATTGTCATTTCATAGGTTTTATCGAAACAGCTTCTACTCTTAAATATTTCTGATGTTTACATCTGACAAAACAAACTATTCGTTTATTGAATTTTTATTTAATTTGTTGATAAAATATTAACTAACGCCGCTTTTAACAAATTTCATTTCATTAATTCTTCGAGAAAATGCCACTACTTGAATTGAAATTTATTTTACTTGAAAACTTGTAGATATATTAATCTGATCTAAATTTAAATTCTTAATAAATCTATTTGTTTAAGAAACCAAATAATGAAAATATCTACCAACTATACTATCTTTAAATACTTTAATACCATAATGTCTTGAAATTTGTTTTGTTACTCACTTATTAACCTATATATATATATAGCAAGCAATGTCTCTAACAGAGACATAAGAAATAAATCCTTGCCTTTATTAAAAAGTTTCGCAATTAACTATGCACTCTTTATTTTCAATTGTTGAGTATTTATTTTTTCCCTCTTAAAGCACGTAAACAGGCGCAGGCGAACGTAACATTTAATGTCCCAATTAATCACTCAAAGAAATTAAATACGATTTAACATTACGCACAGTGCATAATTACTCGTCGCTTATGATTACATTACACGTCACGGAAAATGACATAAGTTCAGAAACATTGCACGATAATAGATGTTATTTAGCAAAAGATATAATGCACTCTTTTTTTACTCTGGCTACCTAATCACTTTATTTGGCATAAACTTCTCGAAGTTGAACCGAGCTATTTATTCACCGCGAGCGAATGAATTAATTGGTGAAACGAAACGAAACGTGTAGCGCGTAATTTATCGAGTAATTGTCGCGTAAACAAAGCGACTCTTCATTGCGCCCGTACGTCATTGGGAACGTGCGTTTTGTCGTTGGAGGCATTTTAGAGGCAAGTTCAGTGACCAGCGCGATGTCACGATATACGACGTTACACGGTAGCGGGTGATAATGCCAGCGTTCGGATATTTATCGTTACTCGTTTACCGTTTTATTTCGCTCTACTCGTCCTCCGTTTATTTGTCAGCCTATTTTTGGCGTACGCGATCGCCCATCCACCGGACCACCTACTTTTCAACGCCACAGTCGTTTCGATTCGGTCGTTATGAATCATTCAAATCATTTTTCAACATCGATTTTCATTTCAAAACTCGCTTATTTATGTCCCTCTCGACGCTGAGAGAAAAAGCGCGACAGGCAAATTTCAGCGATGCTGCTAAATTTCTGATTTGCCAAATGTATTGAACTGAAGTTCATAAATAAGAATGAACGTTTGAAATGGCATTCGAGTTACGCTTATTGTCTTATTCGGGCTGAAATGCGCGGTTTTCAAGGCAGAGATAAACAGCGAAAAAAGGCACGTGCTAGCAACAGAGACAGACGCGTAAACGAGCGCAAGAACGAGCACGGTTTGCAGAGTCGCAACGCAGATGAGATTCCGCCACTTTGGTTAAATATTTAAGCAACAGCGTATTCTACTCTGTATAAAACGAGGGTAGTTGAAGGAGCTGTTTCTTCTTTACAAGGGTCTTCCGTGCCACGGCATTCTCTCTTTCTCCCTCTACTCCATTTGCATAATGTTGCAAATTTAAATTATATCTGCCCCACGACTCCGGCAATTCCTGTAAAGATCCATCAACGTCTGTTTCTATTTTTTCGTGCATTCAATCGCTCGATGAGTAATTCATATTTATCACTTGGCAATGATAGATTCATTTTTTAATTGCGAGAAGTACATTAAGTACCAATTTCCATAAGAACCGTAACATTTACTGTTATTGATTAACAGTTGTCTTTATGGGGATTTATTTCGAGATAACAAACTCGATTTTCCGTTTTATTTTACTTTATTGAGTATCGATATCAAGAATTTTTTTTTCCAAATAAGAAGCTTAGGATATATCTTTTTAAAATAGTAATGAAATGTGGCAATCATTTTTAGACAATCGACAAACGCGATGCATGGTGTTTATATGGGAGGGAGGTCAGGAACGGGATCCAGCGATCCTAATTTATGGAAACAATACACGCAAATGAACGTGAAATCTGATTAACCATCGGTAGCAAAGTCTCTCGATTTGCAGACAGAATTAGGCAAAGCGCGCGCATAACACTGGCTTCGAAGACAGCGAGCATCGAGCCGTAAGATATCTATCTTGCGTCTGCACGAGCGAGACTCCGTCTTATCGTGTGAATTCGCGCCCCAACGGACATTATTTTATTTACCTCCCAGCACCGTTAAAGTTACCCAGAGGTATAGATTATTTCTCTTCCCCATTTTTCCATTTTCAAATTCACTTGCATCAAAACCATAACAGTAAACCATAAATATCATTTTTTCAATTATTATTATTGACTATTTCAATTTCATAATTTTGTCACTACATAAAATGAACATTACTAATAATATTATTTTTTACATTTTAAATACTTACATTTAATTTTCTTATAATTGAAAAAGTTAATAAACATTTTTTACAATTAACTTTATTAATGAAGAAACATATTAGTTTCATCACAACGTAATATATGTTCACAAAAATCATGTTCACAAAAATTATGACCGACGTTATATTTTCATTAATACTTAGAATATGCAATATTCTTTTGTAAAATATCGAGGATATAACAGCGACGGTAACTGACCAACTGCCGGCCAATGCGGAAGACGAGAGAGACCAGCGTTATTTGGTGTAGCTCGCAGATGTTTCGACGACTGCAAGTGTACGTACGTGCAAACGAACACAGATTACTGTTCGCACAAGCGAGACATGTTATTGGGATGTAATATATCATCGATGAATTGTTGGAAATAATAGTAATTGCGCGCGCATGTTCCTCGTACGATTTCATTAGAAAAAACGCGGAACTTGAAACGAAGTTTCGAAGTGTAAAAGTGTCGGCATTTGTCGACCCCAAATGAAATTCAATTTAATTACTCTGAATTCGTACGCTGTAATTCGCCTCGATCAGTGATCGTTTCGAATGATTTTATGATGATTTGGTCGGACGTGGCTTCGGGTTTTATCGCGCGATGATCGTGACTAATTATGCACCGCTTGTCGTAAAGCAAACAATGATCATGAACATTGAAACGTTATCTGGCGATCGCAGCAAAGGTCGCAGCTAACGGCAACGGTTTCTTCGATACCTGAGCCAAGATCGCTAATTATGTCTCGAAAGTGTTAGCGAGATAAGCTCCAAGATAAACGATCAATATTCATTACCGGCTGGGGATGAAAGAATCACTGGCTTTCTAAATTAGCGTTAATAACGTATCTCTTGGAATCATCTTGCCAACTACTTGATTTGCGCTCCAATCATCAGTTTGATCACATAATGATCCACAAGCAACGTTTTTTGTCGATCATTTGTTTAATGTTTAGAATACTCGCATCATTTACGAGTAAATGAATTCCTAGAAAAGTTGTTACGTGTCACACAAACTACCATAATTCTTGACGGATAAAAAAGGGGCATATGCAAATTAGTGCTTTTAATTTGTATGAAATCTTTATACACTCAGTGTATCTTTATTATTCTTGTCAAAAAAATAAAGAAGCTAAAAATGTGCATATTTTATAGAAAACCATCATTTTGTATCGTTCATAAAGCAAATGAAAAATAATATATAATTCGAATCTATAGTATACTAACAAAATATCTTGAAATTCATTGTATGATTATACGACATTTTGTATGTGTTTATTTTAATTTCAAATGAATTCATTTGTTCCATTCATATTTACAGTAGAAACTTACAAGAAAAGAGCAACAATGAAGTTAGCAAATTCAGTGACACTGACAAATTTGTTATATAAGCATACGTCTTCTTATCCCACGCATATGCAAACGAACATCTTTTTCTCGCTTATCATTTTATCACGAAATAAAGCAACCCCCGAAAATCTTGAAATTGCACTTTCCCTCCGTCTAATTTCTTGCACGCAAACGTTATTTTTGATGTACCTTCGGCCAGCATTGTGGTACCAAAGGCGGGATGGTGTGCGTTAGCTGGCACTCATATACGAAGCCGTGCTTTGGGGGAATGGAAGGAAAGCGAGAGGGTGAAGGCGAAACGGCGCAGGGGCATTATAGCGCAGCTACAAATCATAGGACAGAGCATCTGTATGGAAGGGTCGCTTGACAGTAGGACGTTACACGCTCCGCACTGTATTCAACTATATTTGAGTGTATTTCGCGAGTATGCGTGCGTGAGTCTGTGTACACACACCGGCCCGGTTCATCCCCGAAACGAAAACTTGCAAATCCCTCAACGTTGCGCGCGCACGCGCTCTCCGGTCGTCATCGACCTTCATCGTCGTTTCGCAGAGCAACGTTGTTACGACTTCCTCAAATGCAACATTTGAGCATTCAATATTTTTCAAGGAATGTACAAGATACAATTCCGCTAGTCGAGATTCATGCAAGTCAAGTTTCTTATGCGAGAAGTATTTTGTTTAAGCAGCAGGGAAAAAGAAGCACTGTGTTTAAGCAGACAATTTTTTACGAAACAGCTGATTGATTCGTGAAAGTCGACGAAACAATGGCCAATTAGAATTTAAGGCTTAATTGTTCCTGGTAATTTAGAATTACAAATAACAGGTCAACGTACATTTCATGATCGTAACCGATTAATCATTTCTGTTGAGTTTCTCGCGAGGTTAGAGGCAACAGCATGTAATACGTATATTTGGTTGTCGCATATATACATGCATGTAATATATATGTGTGTGTATATATATATTGCAATTCAACTGAACAGTTATCTATTATGGTCATTACCATGATAGTAACTGTATAAGAATATGATGTATGCCTATATATATTGCATAGAATATAAAATCATTATACCAATCGTCTCGTTGAGATAACTTATCAGATTTACTTTACTTTTATTAAATCTGTAAAATCAAAATTATTGGATTTTTAATTAATTTATGAAGATAATAGAGATATATAAATAAAGAGATTTCAAAAAGAAACCCTCTATTCTTATTGTTGTGAAATCATTTATTTATCTATTTTACTTTACTTTATATAATATATGTAACTAGATTAACTGTGAAACAAAAAGTTATATTATCTGAATCGGAACTCATTTCACTGTTTCATTGACCAAACGTCTATGCTAACTATTTTTCTGTAAATTGAACTTTAACAAAAGTTGCATTGGATAAATTGTGCTCGCTATTTAAGCGGCCCATTATATAACGATACTTTTGCAATCGAGCGCCACATCTTTGGGAACAAAACCGAAACTCTTGGTCCGAAAATGGTGGCTTCCTGAAACGGCATTGGACTCAACCCACATGATCAGCTATGCACAAGCAAAAGCGCATATCGCCGATACAGGCCTCGCTCGCTTTCGTACCTAATATATATTCCTTATTGTGGCCAGCTCGCGATACAGATTTCTTATACGTTGTCCCCATCTGCGAATGAGACGTTGCGCTCCGCCAGCGCATCGATCGCTGTGAAAGATCCGTTCGCCTTATTGGAAATCGTCCGCGCACAAAGCCCGACGCCCGATTTGGCGCGACACACGTTCGTTCGGCCACTTTTATTGCCGACAGAATAAAATGCCATTGCAATTTTCCAAATTTAGCCTTCATTGTTCTGCGAGTTTCTTCTAATGACGCTTGCTAATTCGATAACAAGCTTTCGGTTGTTACTTTGTGATCAGTCTTATAAAAGATTTCATCCATGAGTGTCATATTGTAGAGTTATTTCGTAATGAAAATAGCTCTTCTATAACAACTGGTTCTACAATATTTTTTACAGAGTTCTTTAAACCTTTCATTTTTTATGTAACAATTCGGCAAAATGAAGACATCGTAAAGTAGGGTTAAAATATACTGCACGAAACTCAAAGGTTCATACCATTTTGATTTTATTGGTGATCTTAAAGTAGTTTTTTAAGACTACTTTACTTTATATACATTATACAATGTTTGATTATATATATTGTAAATTTATATTTCCCGTGGGAAATTGTATTTAATGTACTAATTTGTTTATTCGTTTTTCTGTTGCAGGTAAGATCTCGTAATTGGACTCTTGAGGGTTCGGTAAGACCGACTTTTCGAGATATATTCCTATCGTACACGTAACTGGATTGGCATATTAGTTAGAATAGCCCGCATTGCGTAGGCTGCTAGTAATAATAAATTGCGTGTGTACGACAATGCATACTTGACTAGTCGCGTTGATACGCGCGCGACTTTCTAACACCACACCTACTCGTTTGATATTCCCTGTCGCGCTAACAACCCTTTATCCCCACGAATCGTAATGTCTACGTGAGATGAGGTTACGCTCCGCACAATCAATCGCCCAGTTTCGTACCTGAAATTCCGCTGCGGAGACTAATGTCCTTATGGCGGAAACTCTTGTCTTACACAACAACTACAACTTCCAACAACATTTTTCCGGGACAACTCACATGTTTCAATTTATCATATCATATTATAATATAAACGAGACTATTTTTCACTAACACGATAATATAACAGCCAGCATGAGAGAATCTAAATTTACGTGATCTCCTTGAATTGTTTTTTGTGTCATGAATTGTATTCAAATACATAAAAATGTCTTTGTAAGGTAATTTCAATTCTCCAAATTTGGGTACAATTTTGAATCTTAAATCGGTATCGTTTGACTTAATGAAGGATATTTATAAAACATTCGATGTGAAAGAAAAAGTTGCCCTCTAGAAAGTCGACTCTTGTAGTCAAAGAAAAATGTGTACTAGTTGAAAAAATGAGTATCAATTTGTTGGAGTTTTGATATGAAAAAAAGGATGACTCGGGGCCACACAATCACCGACTTGGACAATAAAAATCAGATAGTGCAGGCATCCGTATGCGGTATCTTGCATCTTGGCAGCGCGCAGCCTTCCATTGTGTTCGATTTGACGGCGGCAAGCAGTCTGCCGTCTAGTTAGTCGCGACAGAATTCCTCCATCCTTTCGCCTTTGTGCGTATCAGTGTGGCGTGCGTTGAGATATGTTTGCGCGACCGACCGACCGGCCGGTCGGCCGAGCTGTCGTGGCTCGGACAATCTCGCTCGAGTCTTCAGCGAGACCGCAGCTCAGCGTCAATGACTCATAATATTCTTTATTACGACCCGACTAACATCCACATACAAACTGTTCCGATGCATTTTTAACGGGATTTTATCATTTCTCATAACACTCATTTTAAAACTTAGTTCAAACTTAAAAGATATTATCTTTTATACATCCACGGATAATACTTTTTTAATTATATAGATATGTGTATAGTAATGTATATACATGTCTTATATTATACAACATGTATATATAAAATTTACAAAACATAACATGCGATGACAACATTCACGAGGATATTTATTTTGAAAAAAGTACATATAATATATATGGTATTCATACAGATATTATTTATAAATTCCAATTCGTTTAATTGTCACTTAAAAAATAATTTGTTATGATTTAAACACTTGCAGTACATCGAAATATATTTACAAATGACATCAAATTTGTTGAGCAATACTTGACATTAATTTGAAAACTTATTCGAGGATAAAAAATAGCAGTTCGGAATGTTGATAATAGAAAAAATATGCCGATCGAATAGGAATTAGAATCGCAAATGGTGTAGTTGTGTCCAAGTGAATGATTCATGGTTGTCTCATTGTGATACAGCGGAACAACGGGAAAGTTGTGTCGATTGGTGAAGCAGCAGAAATTCGCGGAATAGTTGTGAATTTCTGAGGAAGACATTAATATTCATTAATAACGATGTAAAGCATAACACATTCGAGTCAGTTTCGCTTTTCGTAATTTCTCGGCGTGTACGGCTCATCCTGGCAGAGTACGTCTTTCGTATGCAAGCGTGTCAACCGATACCCGATGTCGCATACCAATTAGATGGGAACGAGAATTACGCGCCAGGAATGCAGCCCATCGCGCTTCGCTAATCGAAAGCCAAACAAACAAATCAGACGGGTTCAACAAATAAACAAAGCGTGCTTTTGAGCTTTTTTCATTTGGCCTCTTGTTCGAGCTTAATTGGCGGTGCATTTTACGGAGAAACACCGCGACCAACAGGATGGAAATAAATAATCGCCAGAAACGACCCGACCAAATCGAGAAAACTCGGCCCCAAATAAAATAACATATGTTGCACACACCTGCCTGAAGCCCCAACGTAGCCTACCTCAATATTAGATTTTGACGCAGTCATTCACATTCGAAGGCATCCCCGTCAATTTTGACTTCACTTGTTTCGTCGTTACGACCCATTGTGCTATTTACCAACTCACACGCGGTAATTACTTACTTTTCGCGCATCCTTTCATGCCTCTCCGACCAACTGTATCTTTGCCACAAAACTTTTGCTTCGTTCCATACCCAACGTATACTTAAGCCCAGTGAATTTTTTCATCGCACTGTACACAAATTTTATGTAATTAACTGAAAGATGTATTTATACATGGCTACATAAGAAATAAAAATATTAGAATGTATATAGCCACGCTAGAACTTTTTTAGTATACTACACTATTCGGATTTTACAAACTTGTCTGCTATGAATCTTACTGGAATAAAAAAATACCTAACATAGTAAAAAAACGACATGAAACATGAAAATCTTAATGATACGACATAGGATAAATAATGGCTAAAAATTATACATTTTTTCTATTGAAAATATTGTTTTATTTTTCTAATATTATTAGAAATAAAAAAATGATCAAAAAGCTTTAGTATTAGATTGACACGATTTATACGATAATATATCCAGCATAGATTTCTGCCCAGACCCTGGTTCAGAGACGTAGTTTGTGACATGAATTCCTTGTCAGGATAATATTTCAGCCTGGTTTGTTTTTCTACTCGAGATACACAGAAAAAAAGATACAAAAACATAAACAGTATACAGTACTCTTGATAAAATTTACGATCATGTTTTTAATATTTATTAAAAAAATACTAAATATTCTCAAGATTTCGAGTTATTTTTAGTATTGATTTTGTGTGATACGTACAGCAATAAAAAATGTACTTATTATTATTGAGGCTTTTTTATCAGACTAATTTATTACATCACCAGTACTTTTCATCATATCTATATTTTTATTGCATATAATTTATTTAGATTATTATACTTATACAATGTATTATTTATAATTTGGTTTTATAATGGATTATATATTAGTACTATAAAAATAATTCAAATCATTTGAACTCCTTAAAATTGTAAAAAAATGTATTCAATTTTTATTATGATTGCAAAGATTTAAACTTTGTATTATTTTTGTAATTGATTTATCTATGTATATAAATGATTTGAATTACATTACATTACACAGTGTACTTTCAATAATATAAAAATACAATTAGTCATTTCATAAAGAGCAATTGATATCCGTCGAAGTTGATTTGCCATTTTTATTCTACACAGTGGACGTTTACGGAGAACCACGGCTTCGAAGGAAACTTGACAGCTCTGATCTTATCAATATTGAATCAGACATCGATGGACATTAACAAGTTCGAACATACATTTGAAAATGAGTCGCATCATAGGGAAATCTAATATACTATATTTAATGCTGCATCTGCTGACCTAATTTTTAATAACCTTGTACTCGAAAATAATTTTTTATATAATACAATAATTACAATCTCTCGAACATATTCACTGTAAATAAACTTTATTATAGCGTACATAAAACACAATTTGAAAGATAATGTATAATTTTACGGTAACTATAATAAGGCATCACGTAAATTTGATAATTAAACTCTAAATTACATATAAAAAATAGTATTTTTTGCAATTTCTTTGCAAAATTATTCATGTAATATATTTTGATGTAATCTATGATTATAATTAAATTAAAATACATACAATATTCTCTACAAGCGAATTATATAATTTCTTTTCATTATATTGGAAACGATAAAAGAAAGATGATATAATGCTTAAAAAAGAAAATATTCTTCGCGAAAGTCTGCACAATTACGACTTAATACATGGAAAGCTCTTGAGTTTGAACAATATTTTTCATTTGTCAAACACGTCAATCAATCAACGAAATAAGCGAACCAAAATAGCGCGCAAATTGATAGCCGAAAATTCCTGTCGTATCTATCATTTTGCTTCAATTAAAACGCTCAATAATGACGACGCGCTCGTTATCCGTAAATACCCAATCGAGAACTCGAGCGGAGATAAAGCAGAGGAATTAATCGGCATTCTTGCTGTTCGGAGCACGTGCGCAAAAAGTACGTGCATCGCGACGAATAATTCGTAGCGCGCGACTTAATTCGCGCAGGATAATCCGCCGCGTCACGGATACGCCATCGAATTATCGTGACACCGCTTCCGGGCGCGTTGTCGCTTGTACGTACGTGTCTTTGTTTAATGGAATGCGAGCACCATTGGGAATGACGAGCGGACCAAAACGCCGATTCAAGGAAACGATGTCGTGCAAACGGAAGCACCCGACGATCGAAACATGTCTTCTCCATCTACGGCTGTTTCCTTAATGGTCGGCAGTCGCTCCTTAGTCCATGAGAAATTACCAGCCATTCGAGCAGCGTCGAACCATTAACAGCATTGTCTCATACCAAATTTTTTTTTTCTTTTCATTATTTTTATCTCTTTTTCTAAAAACTGTTTTATCGTTCGGGCCAATTTAATGTGTATACTTACTGAATATGTTTTCCGTAAATTATAAATACGGTCTACTTCTAACTATGTTTATATTCAACATTAAATTCGTATAATGTATGTAAATTACATTTTTGATTTTAAAAGGATTTCCTTAAAGTTAGTTTTTATTTTGATTAAAGTAAATGTACGTTTGTAGTAATGTAGTAAATAAGATGTGTTAATTTCCTGATTATTTACGTCATTTTTGTAAAAAGCGATAATTAAAATTCATTATGGATCAATAAATATGCTACTATTAAAAAAATTGTTACATGTTAGTAATGTCGCGTTTCGACTTAAGTGAAAGTCTATTGTTAATTAAATTCGATAACTATTTTAAAAACTGTTAGCTAATATATATTTTTATTTCATAAAAAATGGTATTATCGAGAATCTGAAAATCCATTTTACACTCTTTTAAAACAGTACAACTTTAAGTGGCATTATTGACCTATTATATGTCTGATAAATTCGTCCTGTATTTCAAAAATACCACGCAAAACGTATGATGATAATTATATCCAATTATATTTATTTCAATATAAAATTGAAGCAAAAGACTTAATGACTGCATTTAAATTTGCAAATAAACATAAATAAAAAATGTTTCTGTCAAAAAGTATGGTAACTTTTTATCCACTAAGTAGAGTACAAGAGTATTCTTACCTCAAGACTTGCACAAATAACAGTCCAGTGAAGCATAACTTGAAAATAAACATTAAACATTTATGTCAAATATTTACGAAATATTCTTTTATTTTTCGAGAACAAAAATAGTGTCATCGTTTTTCATTATATTATTTCATTTAAACCGAGTACTTTTATGGAACATATTTTTCATGGCACATTATTTTCAATTAACAAGAAAATCCAAAGAATTGTGTACATCCGCAATGACAATTTCACGCAATCGTATGACCCAACTGAGTAACGAGCTTATTGGCTATTCAGAAGACACTTGAGCGCAAAGCGTAAGGCAGCGGCAGCAAGCGTGCTGTTTCTCGATTTAAAAATAGTACGACCGCGAGTCGCGAGCGTGAGCTCTTAGCAAAAGAGTCTCTCGAAACAAAGGTGCCGGATACACGCGCATAATCTCCGTTTGAACGAGACAGATTCCTATGCTTCCCCCGAGCGATTAAAAAACAAGTTGCGCTAAATAAGCGGCGCTTGATCCACGCGATTAAATGAAATCTCACTTAATCCAATAAAATGTCCCGAAAGAGAAGGCAAAGAGAAAAACGGAAAGCTAACACAAAACCACCGAGCAAATTACGCGCAGGATACAGAAATCGTGTTCAGAGGGACTGTTTCGTTTGGAGGAACAATTAAAAAGAATTATTGAATGATGTAAAAAGCGATCGAAAAAGGGGCAAAAGTTGGACACTGGGAATAAGGTGAAAGGAACAGTCGGATGCAAAGTCGCGGCGTATGTGTATATACACACATCTCGTTTCTTCTCCCCAGAAGCGTGCATAATTTTTGTGGCAGCCCGCATATTCCTGTTCAGCACCTGCCGCCCGACTTCGGTGCTCGCAACAAAAATTAAACGCGCGCGCCTTTCCCTCCCGAGAGATCGACATGAAAGCCCCGTAAGTACGCGCGTTACGTGTAGCTCGTTTGATAGTGTTTACTCTGTTGCGCGCACGTAATTCGTCCGTTGGTCTCTCTCTCCCTCAGAAGGCCCCAATTCGGGCCAATTTCCGTTTGTCATTCGAAACAAATTAAACGGGAGAAATTGGAGGTTCTATTTCGATCGCTTTGGCGATAAATAAATAAATACGCGAGCTGAAAAATGAATTCGACCGTGGGGATATGAAGACATTTGGCAGCGTGTATCTCCGTAGGACAGAACTGCTAAATCAATGTGGGACATTTATATTGGCTTGGAAATCGCCAACGCGGACATTCTCGAGTGCCGAGCATAATAGGATTTCTGATCCTGAGGACGAGTCGTTTTATTATTGCTCGAGTCGATGAAAAAATTGAAATAGCGCGCACGTGGTGTCCGCCGCGAAATTATGTACCGTCCGGGCCCGCGATATTTATGCCCCGATTGTGATTCATTTTTTTATTACAAATTAAGCTCGGCCCGATATAAGGCGCAGCGTTTGTTTACTTATTTTAGCGACTCATATTCAATGCAGGGGAGACAAATGGAGAGTATGAGAGTTCAAGATTATAATTAATGGCTTGTTTTTCGTAGTCAATGAAATCTCAAGGAAACGTTGACTCTGAATCGAATTGCAGACAAACGAAGACAGAAAGAAAAATGATGAACACGGTTCTTTGACAGGATAGGGGTGCTTGGAAATACAAAAAGAACCACGCAGGAACGTTGTGTAACGTGTTGCGAAGGGGGAGCGGAATGTGGGAAGCCATTGTGCGGGAAAGGTTGACAGTCCCTCGAAGAAGGGCAAGATGTTTGTCCATCCGTTTCAGTTAAACATATTCAACTAAATGCCATCCGATCGCCACTTACGACACCAATCCCGCTTACGAAATGCAAATTACGCCACCCAAAATATTTGATCGACGTTAATTGTAAACCACCAGCTGTCAGCTGATATCTTCTTCTTCTTCTTCTCCTCCTTATTCTCCTCCTCGCAAACATGAGAAATGACTTTCTCTGAATGAAAAATTCACGTTCCAACACAAACACTCTATACAGTCTAGGTGAAAATTCGATTTTTGAAAAATGGTTTTTTTAAATCGAACGTCGTTAAAAGAAGGTGCGACAATCTGAGAAAATAACGCGTTGTTGAAAAGTACAATTTTCTTTAAAGTACCGCTGAATGATAATTAAATATAGTCACCTTGAATACGAGCCATGCGATTTCTCGACGGCGTTCAATTTTATAGTCTCCGTAATGTTTCTTAATATGCATGCGCGCGAAAAAAAGAATAAAGTGACGGTCGAACGTTTCTCGGGCAGCATGAAGTCGGTCGATAGAAGGTTGTACGAATAGACGAAAGATGACGATCAGGGGTTCTGAATCGCAGGAATAATACTCACATGTCTCATTTTTGTCTGCTCTTAGCATCCCATTTCTAATTGACTTTTATTTTTCAGTACACTTCCGATGAATTTGGTCAAGACTCTCCGAGATACACCTCGCCAAAAGCAGCGGCCCTTTACGCAGATCCATATTATATTGGTAATTATCAGATATCACTTATTCAGCTGAAATTATTTCTTCTTTGATTACTTTCATTTATCATAAGAATTGAGAAGGGAATTAAATATTGGATTTGTAGTTGTGTCAAGATTATTAAAAATGTTGAAAATTACAGATGGAAACAGCGCAGCAACGGGGCCCGGCGACTCTTGGTCGGGTGGTGGTGGTGGAGTCCAACCGCCATATAGCGGATATGCACCACCCCACCTTGCTCAACCGGCATATCCCATGCATATACCCGACGACCCCATGGTAAGAGATCATTCCCACATACATTTATAATAACATAATTAATCTACTCGTAGAATGTTTTGTCGGAACCAGTTATTATATCATCGACTATTCCTATCATTTTTTTAAATAAAAGAAAAGAATAAAAACCTGTTCAATGTAATTAAACATTTTTCTCCGACATCAATTTACTTTCATAATTATACCGTACGATCTTTTTACCATAAACTAATCATCAAAATTTTCCATTTATAAACGTCAGAAATCGTGGTTATTAACCAAAAATAGTGGATTTGGAATATTCGTCTAGTAGCTGTTAGTAAAATAAAAGAATGTAGACTAATCGTAACTAATGGTTTGAACACCTGATTATTTGTTAAATAATCAAGTATTTTCAGGCGTACTCGTCCATGTCGCCGAACAGCGAACCACCTGCGCCGATTCTTGGATCCGCGGTGACGAGCGCGGCCTCTCTTCCTCCGATGTCAACCTTCCGAGGCAGCGCCGCGGTACCAACGAATCCGGCGGCTGGTGCACCATCCCCGGCGTCGTTGCAATATAGTCATAGTCCTGGCGCACCTACTGCTGCGCCACCACCGGCGGCTGCGCCAACGTCCGTCGCGCCACCTTCAGCACCTAATGGTGCAACTAACGGACAACCACCTTCTGTTGATACCCTTGGAAAAACTCTTGCTTCCGTTGTAAGCAGTCGAGTAAGTTGCTTTAGATAAATTTATTTGTTACAAAATATTTAAATAACTGTGAAATTGACCAAGCAAATGATTCAATGAAAATAAGCGTTAGAAAATACCAATTATTTTGAAGGATATAAAGTTCGTCAAAAATTAATGAACACAAGTAGTAAACACTGTCCTTGACCTTTCTACAGTTGAAACGTACTGTCTTCCTAAAAGAAATAACTGTCAATTAAACTGTCACGTCAAATGAAAATGTTTAAAAAATATTTTACTCATATCTATTTGATTGATTTTAGGGCAATCCATCCACCCCTGTGAGTTCTCCACCGCCATTAACAGGTACTGCACCAAACTGGGCACCTGGTGCAGCACCCGTATCTCCTCATTTCGCAGCAGATCCCAATCGTGGAACAATTCACATGGTACGATATTAACAAAATTAACATCGAAATAAGACATCATTTTTGCAAGGCAAAACTCAAAATTTATGTTTCAACGTTCATTTGAGATTTATATAGTGTTCATGATAATATTCAGTCATGTGCTTTTTCATCAAATTGAATTCACACGCTAAACCGAGATTAAATTTTCATTAATGGGTGATCGTCTATTCCATTGGCAACTTCGATAGCTATAGTGTGACTTCCGTTCGCTGGAAGCTATTTTTGTAGTCAAACAGTTTGATTTAAGCTGAGACATCAGTGTGCAGTAGCATCACTTTATATATTGTTATCATTCCACTTGACCCCATTGACTAACAGATACTCCTATGTAAATAATTTCTCACTGACCAAGTGATTATGCACTCGTTAGTTTTATTCTAGTAACATTATTATTTCCGTGGTTAATTTATTAATCACTCCTGTTATAACGAATTGAGTCAAAGTATATAGCTTTAGTGAAACGAAATATGCTCGGTATAAGTATATAAATTCTAGTCGAATGAATAATAACATTTGTAAAATACTTGTAAATGGTCTGCACAAATGGAATTCACGATAGTCATAAATGAATATAATTTTTTACACAGTGTGTGCTCGTTCATTGGGGAAACATTTGATATTACACACTAATGCATCCAGTACATTTGCTAAATATTCAAAATTCATGTTACTCAAATATTGGAAATAAAAGTAAAATAGAATAATCAAATTTTTCCCTTTCGTTTAATTTTGTTCGCTATTGTTTGTTGTGAATGCCGTGTTGATTTGGTTGTTTCTTTTTTTTTTGGTTTTGTTATTGCGTTGGTGTTGTTTGCGAAGCCGGCGCCCGAACAGCAGACACTAGACGATGCTATTGGTTACCTTCGCGACCACGCCGAGGTGAGGATGGCTGATTTTTTTTTAATTTTTTTCTTTGATTTTTATCTTTTGATACGTTCCCTTATTACGCTTCATCTTTCTTTTATGCTCCTCTGTTATGAAATTAACACAACATTGTGTCTTTTCGCTTTCTCACAACAAATCAAACTAACATTGCTGGCGCGGTTATACTTTTTGAAGATTTTGACAAACAAATTAATCTTGTTTGAAATAACGAACATTCATACACAGCCGGCAACCTTTTCTGAAATTTCATTTCCTTTAAAATATATAACAAAACAATTAATCAAAGTTTTAATAAAATGAACGAAATTTCCATTGTACATATATTCCAATTTTAATTGTAACTATATATGCAAATATTGTGATTCATTAAAACAATCTTTAAAACTGTAATAGCTTTTATTGAGTCAAAACATTTAAAAAATTGAAATCATTTTTAATTTCAATTAAATCAAATTTAATAATGATTTTAAAATATTCATAATCTTTTTTTTTACATAAATCTGGCTTCATTTTCTTAAGATCGTATCTTTGGTAAATCATAAGACAGAATCACAAGATCTCTTCTCAAAAGATCACTATTACTGATCTCTTTTCAATTATAATTTTGTTTTTAGTAGAATGTTAATGATAAAACATTGAGATTCTACAAAAAGCAAAGAACTAAAGAGGATCGATCAGACTTTAAAAATGAAGTTTCGTTAATTCAGGGAACGAGAATGGAGGAGCGATTGGATGATGCGATTAATGTATTAAGGAATCATGCTGAAAGCCAAATTGGTCTTCATCTAGGACCTGTTGGTCCACACGGATCTATATACCCCCAATCGTCACCACAGTTAGATCATTTGGTAAGATTTTTTATTAATTATGTATAAACTGAATTTAAAAAAAAAGTTACTTTCACATTCAAATTTTGGATACCATTGTTGCATAAACATTGATTTTACAGACGAGTCCACATCCGGCTGTGACGGTAGCTCAGCCACCAGGTTCTTACCCAGGTTTAACGCCTACGCCGGACACAGATGGATCTATTAAAATGGAAAGAATACCTGTTGCAAATGCCAGTAAGTTTTAAACCACATTTTTTGTAACAATTAATAATATGTGCATTTAAAAATAATTTACGTTTAAAATTTCAAGTGCAATCATTGAAAAAAAGAATGCAAATATTTTTCAAGTGATTCATGTATGATTTATGTATATAATACATTTAATCATATATATTTATCACATGATTGACTATAAATATATTTATATATATTTTTAATTGAAATTATATTTTGGAAATGTGCTTTAATTGAAAACATTTTTATAGAGTTTTGTCAGTATTGGACAGTGTCGATAGCGTTAATATAGAATATGTTGTTTTAGAAAAACGGAAAGATCCGCCAGATAGTAGTGGCAACGGTGGTGCTAGCAGTGACACAAAGCCCTCGAGCAGTGAATTGGCAGCTGCGGGGGTCATGGGCACTGCCACAGTAAATTCGACTTCTCAGGGAAAAGGCACTAAGAGGTCGCGGAGATAGTAAGTGTCTAAAACATCACAACTTCACAAATATCTAGTCAAACAAATATCAACAATGGATCAACAAATACTTCTATAAGTTATAAAAAAATCATATACTCTATTGAATCAATTAATTGAATTAATATTGAATCAAAAACTTTATCAAATATTCAAACGAATTAACACTTCAAGAAACAAAAGAAAAAAAATGAAAGTGTATTTATTTATGCCAATTTTACTTTTTCTCAGTTTGTAAGGGAATTATCTTTACAATGTAGAAAACTTTGTTATATCTAGAAAGAAACTATTTTCTCTTTTTCATTCAGAATAAGTTTATTTTTCACAATTATGAAATGTAAAAAATATCGCGTTTCATATTTAATAAAGCGTAATATTTACAGAGTACTGTTACTTTAATTAGTAAATTTATGAATTGTCATCTTCAATGGACAAAATAACAAAGACAAAAGTAAAATCTGATTCATTGTTGCTGATGAAATTTGTTTCACAAAATTATATTCAATTGGTGATTACACGATAACGATCAAACGTACGCTCGAGATAAGCATCGACAGTATTGAGATTGTTATACTCGCGATCGCATGCGGCAATAATCACCCTTTGATCGTACTGTCATATGCGTTTTATGATCGCAAACGATACCAAAGTGTGTCTTATACTCAAATTTGATTCTACCATCTAAGATTCCAATACCTGTGTTGCGTTTTACGGTGTACGCAAATTTTGATTCTATTAAATGATACAATCGGTCGAATTTATTGGAAACTTGATGGAATCCTCTTAATTGAGTAACGATACACTCCAGACACGAACTAACTTGCTTTGTCTTTCGAAAAAACGTTGTTCGAGCGCCGACGAAGACTTCGACGATCCAGGCACCAAAGCAGTGCGCGAAAAAGAACGCCGCCAAGCCAACAACGTTCGCGAAAGGTTAGTGAACACACGCACTACGCACTTTATTGCATTTTCATTAATTTTTCATCTTTTCCCCGCCCCCTCACTATACGATAAAATGAATTCTGCAAGTACCCTTGCCAAATGTCCACGAAAATTAATTACCGTCGTAAACTTGACATTTTTGGCACTTATAGATGATCCTCGCAACTTTTGGTCTGTGTATAAAGTATTCAAATTTTAGCCCTGAAAACTTGGTTTGATTTTGAACTGTTATGTACACTTGAAAATATTTTGATTGCTATTCTTAATTGTGTAGAAATGAAAAATGTATTGTAAATATAATATGTTGATTTGTTCTTTTCAAGTTGGAGATCTTCCTACATAAGTTGGTTTGTTTCACATTGAAAAATATGTTCTGAATATAATAAATGATTCTCATTTTCAGTTGTCTTTGATACATGTTTCCTCATACCATGTAAAAATATTTTTGCAAAGAATACGGGCCCTTGATGAATAGTCAAAGGTGATTTGAAACTCGAAGATTTGCGTGTGTTCACTACTGATGAAGTCGCAAGTTGGGTTGAATCAATATCGCAAAAAAAAAGAAATATAACATTGATCGACGATGTAAAACTAAATTGAAACAAAAAAGCGTACGGTTTCGTTTGGTAATAAAATTTTTGGGTATTGGTAAAAGGTAAACCAATCGAAAATTAATTTTGTGAACAAATTTATTAGTCGAAAAATTATAACGAAAAATAGATGAATTTTGCTACCGAATTCAAATAAGAGTCGCAATGTGGCATCAGGTGATTAATCTAGTATTGTTATTACGCAACTGTTGTTCGAGCGCCGAGGATGAAGATGATGATCCTGACGTAAAGGCTCAAAGGGAAAAAGAAAGGAGACAGGCTAATAATGCCAGGGAAAGGTAAGCTCAGAAGCGACGTTCACAATGCAAATCTTATTATTTCGTTGGCATTAAAGCAGTCTGAAGTTCGTACATAAAAATAAAAAAAGACAATCCCGCTGGGAAGTTGGCCCGTATTCTATGTAGTTAATATTGCGATATACTCAAATTTGTATAATCATTTCAAAATATTATTTAGATATGAAATTTCGTTACCTGAAAAGTACAGATTTTTTACTATTTGTATTAAACGGTTATTCTTATATTTTCATTTATAAATTTTTATTCACTTACTAACATGTATTATTTCAATAAACATCTATACTATTCAGTTCCTGCAAAACTTTTTATATTACAACTTGAAACATTGATAATTTATAACTATAAAATATGAATGTTTGATCTACTATTCCCAATGGACTATTTTGTATTGCAGAAGCAAATTGAGTTGATATAAAAGCCTTTGCATAATATATAAATTGATTAAACAATACCTACTTTTATATAAATAATCGAAGAAATATAATTTTTCTAAACTTGATTAATCATTCTCTCGAAACTTAATAACAATACAAGTTTGGCAGAAGGTTGCATTAATCATTTTTGTTTAAATTTATGATTTCATTGTTTGAACATGTTTCTAGGATACGTATTCGAGACATAAACGAAGCTCTTAAAGAACTTGGTAGAATGTGTATGACGCATCTCAAAACGGATAAGCCACAAACCAAACTTGGTATTTTAAATATGGCTGTTGAAGTTATTATGACATTAGAACAACAAGTTAGAGGTAAGTTCATTTCATTAAATGTAACCATTTTTTTCACTAAATAAACCAGCTTTAAAATATGATATTTTTCTTGAAAATTAATGAGTGTCACTTTATCAGTTGTTTTATAAGACTAAAGGTGATTAATTTGTTTGTGCAGAAAGAAACCTTAATCCTAAAGCAGCATGTCTAAAAAGGAGAGAAGAAGAAAAAGCTGAAGACGGTCCAAAACTTCCCGGTCATTTGGCGACGCACATAGCTCATCCTCATCCACATCCACACGCGCATTCGCAATCGCCTTTTCCAACAATGCCCGTGAGTACAACTGTGCATAAAAAATGCATGGAAATTGATCAACAGAAAGATTATTTTTAGAGATTTCAAAGAGCAACAAACACATGTAGAGAATCATCTATTAAATTAAAAGCTCCTAAAAATAGATATTATTGTTTCATTCAGCTCATTTACTTATGAATTATTTTAAGCATTTGTTTTACTATTTATGAAAATATGTTGAGACAGCATAAAATATTCAAAGCATATTTCATGAATAATTATTATTATACGTTGTTTTAAAAAAAGCCTGTTTTTTCAGGGTCCACCACCAACCCTTCAGCATAATCCATCGCAACCACAGTAGCAGCGGCTGAGTAGTGGCATAATTCTGTGTTGAAGTTGGCCATGTTCGGCATACTCGGGCAATTGTATAAACTGAAATGAAATAAGACCACGGTCTTATTATTGGACAAAAATATATATAACGTTCAATAAATGTATATGTGTACGTATACACAAAGATACTTATGTACCGACTTGCATAGCATTTATACATACATTTATAAATACAATTATATATGTATTTATACAACCAACGTGGCTATTTTCGGTACATTTTGGAATGTTAGTCGTTATTAAACGAAGAAATTAGATTAATTTTGTAAATTATACGAATGTATATGTACGCATTTCTCATAGGGAATTTCGTGCATTTATTTCATTGCGTATTGAAATATTTATTGTGTGACGTACAGTGATTCACAACATCCTTAGGTTATTTATAAATAATTTCCATTTCCTCTTTCTTTCTATTCGGAACATAATTTTGTTCAGCCATTGAACTTTACTTACCTTTATGTGCGCGAATAACAGTAAGGCTCAATATCTAGATAATTGTTAAATGAACCAAAAAGTTTTGCTTTATTACCTTAATTATTGTTTGTTTTGTAAGTTTCTTGATCAAAGCGATTTACAGATAGAATTTATGTACCAATAGTTTACTTAAGTTTTCTTGAATCAGTGTCATAATTGAAATTTAAGATGTCGCTTGTCATCCGTGTATTGTTTAAGCATACTTAATTTATCATAAAACAAATAATTGTAACTTACGTTACTGCGTCGAGAAGAATTATTTTCATAGGTGACCATCAATTTATCGTTGATCTCGTAAAACGTTAATAGCATTTATTGTTTTCAGTAAAGCAAATTATCAAAAAAGATGATGAAAATCTAACATCTATTCTTGACAGTGTCATATTTTTGCAATATTTTTTGAATTCTTAGATGAAACTTTTATTTGCTTAAATTAAGTGCGTAAGTCCATCATGGATTACACGGTGCCATTCTAAGAACTCAAAAAACAGATCTTACTGATTTTCATCAATATTAAGTCGTGCCTATAATTGTAATTATTTAAATTTCATTGATTTAAATCGAAACATCAAATAGAACGTTAATAAAATTAACATTATTGCATAAAATAAAATAATTCATTGAATATTTATGATATCGTATGTTCTAGTAAAATCTATAAAAAATAAAAATTGTAGTCAACTATAAATAAACTATGAGTGCAATTGATTAAAAAAAAATTAGAAAATCTTTAAATATCATTCGAGCGTCATTTAATTACAATTGTTATATCGTTGAATAAATAATTAAGAGCCAATAAATTACAATCATGTTTTTTCATGATCATGATAATATATTTAAACTAAAATACATATTTAAATTTTGTATAACTTGGTGATCGATTTATTTCAATGAAGACAAAAATCAATTGATTGCAAATTGAAAACTGATTTTTTCACCGCCCTTTTGATTGGTATCAAATTCATTAATATAACCAATTATTTATAAATACAAAATGTCATCTCATTAAAATTTGTACACATTGTTAGGTACCAATCACAAGGCTGCTGTATATTAATACATCAGTTTTAGTTTGCAACTTATTTTTATAGACATTAACGTGGTGCACTGAAACGATTTATTTTGTTGAAACAGCTGGATCTATTCCTTCTAATCCGTACAATCATGCTAGTTCTATTAGAAATGCGAAAAAATGTTCCGAAAATAGTTAGTCGTGTACATATCAATGTATGTATAAATACAGACAGAAGACAATGTATACATATACAGCGAACAGTATGCGGTTAGCCACTGTTGCTCAAATAATTGTACATTGTGTTGCTCAGTGCGCTAAAAACGAAATCGTATCTTTAAATCTATTGCCGAAACTTCATATTTGATAATTGGCGCGAGAGATGTTTTTCATCATTAATCATTGCAAACGTGATCATTGCGTTCCGAGGATTGAAATCGAGAACAATGAAACATGAGCGTTCGCAGTGAACGAAGTTAATAATTAACGTGAAAATGCGAGGCTAATATTGTATTGGTGAAAAGACGAACGATGCACATCGAAAATTCAAAGATACCCAGTTTGATTAAAAAAGAAAATGAACTCAAAAAGTAATATCAATCACATCAATGACATCGAATGACAATAACAAATATTTTTAATCGAAGTTGGTTACCATCTCGGCCAACTGTTTGTTACCATTTTTAAATAACATTACTATTGTCATTACAACAAGGTTTTTGTAATTGCAAAGTGAATTCATTTTTTGTCGTACGGTTTTAGTTCTTTTCGGTGGATAGAAGCAAGATATATCGTCTTAATTGTCTTTTTCGCTGTCCGAATTTGACGCAATGGATTGGCTGCCATCGTTTTGGTTTCCAATAAAAATGACCTTAAATTTGCAAAATTGTTTTACATTTAGTCCCACCGAAAAGCTGAGTTGAAAAATGATGTTTCTTGTTATGAAAGGAATACCAAAACGAAGACCGCCAGCATTAAAAAATGATCTCCGAGACCTCCGATTGCTGCCCATATAAAGTATTATAAGTCAAAGTATCAAGCAGTTGAATTGATAAAAGTGTTAAGAAACGAAATACAGAAATAGTTTCTTCCGTTCTCGTCACATATCAGAAAAGCGCGGAGGATAAATGCGAAGATGGGGATAGTAGCAATGTTTGATTGTAAGATGTAAAATTGGATTTATATATATGTTATATTGCACGTATGTGGCATACGTGCGAATATAAATATATGTACGAAGAAAACATTTCGAATTGAAATTACATGTTTGTTTTAAATTATTTATCAGAAGTTTAACATATGTATACGTACGTACAAGTAAACTGTAACAAGTTGACAGAAAAGAATCAAAAAAGGAGAAAAGGATGAAAAAGTGATCGATCATTAGAACTTCCGCAATGTCATTTGTGAAGGCGATATCTGATTTCTGATAGCGATTGAATAACAGTTTGGTTTTCAGGTGCCCATGATTGATAATAAATGATAGAAGTGTGCAAATTTGTCTCGCGATCTGTATATCTGGTCGAGGGTCAATGCGAACTCGGGGGTCGACACTTCAGCGTGGATTTCAAACGCTTTGTTGACAACTGCAATTCTTCGTCATTCTGCATCATTGTTCGATTCACGCAGAAATGTTTCATCAGTTCGGTCGATGCTACCTTTATGTGATCGCAGTGTCTGCAAATTGCAGTTCTCGACAAATTCGTTTTCGGACTAAATGTTCGTTAAAGTGTCAGCGTTCCCTTAAAATGGGGCTAAACGCGAGTAAGCGAATTTCTTTTTGGACTCGCTGTGGGCGGAAATAGAGACAAGCGCTTACTTGTGTTTACCTCTGGTATATAGATTGTAAACAAGCATATGTATAGACAATTTTAGATGACGAATAACAATATACTGCTGAATATACAAAGCGCGGCGGCTTCAAATTATTTTTATAAATAGGCGAGAGACAAAAGATATGGTTCCTCTTTCGAGATATAATTAAACGTATGGCAAACTTGGATTATTATCGATTAACTACTTTTTAACGTGCCGTTCATTAGTACTTCACTTAATATAGTGTAAACATTAAGGCGCACGTCACAGTTATGATACTTCTGGACAAACTCGAACGAAACTTATACATTTATGCTCACGGTGTGGAAATGAGCGTGCTCAGTTTGTCGACTACTTGAACATCCGACACGTTTCTTGAATTGTCGATCAACGCCACTATTAATGACTAGTAGTATGAAGCGAGATGTGATGTTAATCTTATCGACAGTCGCAATTAATCTCCTTTTTCAAAGCATTTTTCATTTTACTTACCACATGATTCATTGTATTTATTACGACTTCAACAGTCGAGATTCTGGCGTTTGTATTGACTTTGCGTAACGTTCAAGTATTGAATTCAGCTTTGAGACTGGTAGCGTGTATTAACAAATCACAAAACAATGAACAACGTGACATTGAGTAAGAATTGCCAAAATTACGATAAGTGAATGAATATTGCAATTTTTGTGATAGCCCAATCAAATCAAAAGTTATTTTTCACAGTTGCGAGCGAATCGGGTCTTCTAGTTGATTGTTTCTTTCTTTTGAGCTCCCTTTTGTTTACAGAAGCACGATCTCTTGAACGATGATCCTACGAGAGTGCTCGAACGCAATTGGTCCCATACTCGATGTGCAGTGACATCGATGTGTGCCGAAAACACGTTGCGCCAATGCCGAAAGAATTTATTTCCAAATTCGCGCGATTTTGGAGGTAAGTTCGGTGGAACGGTACGATTGTAATCTTGCTCGCGACAACGAGCAGTGTAGAAAAAAGAGCGAAATCAAGCGCGCAAACATTGTCATGTGTATCGTCAATATCGCCGAGAAATAATGTATTGATCTGTCATCCAGTGAATGCTGATGCGTTAGTTAAGATGATAAAGCAAATTAACATTAATTTACTTCCAAACATTAATTCAAATATTACCATCTTGTAAATATTACGTATATGTATATCTATTTTTTCTCAAATTTCTACACCGATTTTATGAGAAAACTCTTTCGTGTCGCATAATAAAATTTGATATGTGATTTATGATATTTTACGTTCTTTTATAACATTTTACTTAACATTTAAATAAAATGAAATATTGTAGATAAGTTAAATAATCATACATCAAGAAAACAATCGTTAAGACATTCATTCATGTATCCTATAATATCCATAAATTTCATATCAATATGTCTTAATCAAATTACGTTAACTATAAAATCGTAAAATTGTTAAGGATTTTGTTGAAACAATACTGTGGACAATAAAGTGTTTTTAGTAAAACCATAAACCTGCTCGTGCTCATTTTTTATCAACCGTTTCATAGCACTAAGTATAAATTATATCTTCATTTGCTTTTTATCTGTTAACTACTTAACCAATCACTTATCCGTTTCGAAGATTAATAGATCTCTACTTAAAATACCTCTAATTAACATAACATATTATGAGTTGTCATCGTATATGTAACGTTTCAGTAGACTGTTCAATTCAGTACAATACAAAGTAAAAAGTAATTCTTTTTACATTGAATCACAAAAGGTGTTAATGAGTTTATAGTTTCACGTCGAGAAATAAATTAATTATTCATTTTTCGTTAATATGTAACAAGCTTTAGTAGTAGCCATGATACATTAGTGGTTCCAGCTTCGAGGGAAGGCAAACTCAAATCAACGTTAAATAAACACAACTTCTCGAAGCTTTAAAGATGAATGAACTGCGATGTAAGTTTAATATCAATTTTAATATTATTTTAATAATTATACATTACAGTATTTTCCTTCTTCATTATATACGTTGTTTTAATTATTCAATTATAATATTTTTTCTTATTTTTGTCTACATGAAAATTTAACACCTGTAACGATGGATAAATAAAGACAGACAAATAGGAATATTAAAACCCGTAATTCGAGGATTCGTATGTTGATTTGGCTGCTTGTATGCGAAGCTCTATAAATGGTGCGTTATTATGCCAAAAAATGTGTACAAAAACGTATATTGAGTGCAACAGTTTTCTGAATAAATGAGCTATTAATGCACACGTGTTAGATTGTAGTTACGATTCAAGTCAAAATAAACAGCCTATTGAATTTCCCAATAATTTCAAATACGCGTGATTTTGAAAATGTATCATAATTCAGGGAAGAATATTTTCCAAAAACTATTTTCAAATTACGTGTAGAAATCAAGAACGCTGTTCAGTTTTTGTTTTCATTTGATTTTATTAATTTAAAAAACAATTTAATTCTGTGTTAATCGATTAAGTTCATAATGGAAATTTTAAAAATAAACACTTCTTAAATAATATTAAGCGTAATTTATAAAATTATCGTTTAAATATTCTACATTAAGTTATCTCAAAGAACAGTTTTGATTAAGAATTATTTATTTTGTTTAAACTTGTTGCAACGAACCATGCACATGTAATCACAGTACATATTCAATTAACGAATTCTTGATTTGAATAAAAAATAAAGTGTTTAAAGTGATTAAAAGTCTTTTGTTTCGTTTAGATATGATGAAATGTAATACATGTAATACAGAAATATTTTTGCTTCATTATGAATATAGACAAGATAATATGTAATAAAATATGCTTATTTTGATATTCACAAATGCAATAACAGCTTCCAAATTTCTTGTGTCACTAACTCGAAGTATCATAATTAGTATAAGATTTATTCGCAAAGTTCTGCTAAAGTTCGGTAAATGCAAATAGAAAATTTTGTTGATTAAATTTTAAACGATTAAGTCAAACAGGAAACTAGATCGGAAAATTGAGTTGAATGCAAATCGCGTTAGCAGATGGTAACAAATTGTCTTTAATTTTGAAATCAAAGAATGATGAGTAAAATTGATTCCAAAGGTTGACATAAGGAGAGAATTTTTCGTCGAATGCACTTAGTAAGTAGTAATATAAGGAAATTGAAGTCCATCATCATTAGTGAGGTCATGACGATAAGTGGCGCATCAGATAGAAATTTATTTTATTAACAATACGTCAAACAGTACAAGGTTTGCACTGTTGTAAATGATTGCATACATCTGTCATAAGCGGGTGCACGTACAGACAATGGATGATGTATGTGTTATGCACGCGAGCACACGCTGTTATATGCATGTAAGCGTGCAGTTTACATTGTATTAAGAGTTTTAAGAAATAAACTTGTTATGCTGCATTTCTAGACAATATATGTTTAGGTTGCTGTTATTGTGTCGTAAAATGTACATCACTGCAGCACCGACATTCTTTAAATTCGCAGCAAATTTTACGTTGCTCTACATCTCCATCTGTTTAGAGACATTGCATTCGAATTGAAAAGTGATATTAAAAAAGAATTTGAGCATATGAAATATTGTAAATATTTATGCGAACGTTGTACGCATTATTGCATAGGTATATGCAAGTTAGAGATATCTATGTTGCATTTTCATACGATTAGATAAACTGAATAACCATTTTGACGCGTCGAAATCGAAACTTTACAATTGTTGATGAAATTCGTTGGGTCTGGTTTAAATGGGGAGTAAATTTTCTTATGAATTTGATGCATGTTATTACTCTGAGTAATTAGTATAGAATTTGTATGATCAACATTTATTGTTTGAACGCAATTCATATTATTTGCGCTTCTAATTAAACTTATCTATACCAGCATTTCATTTTGGTCCGCGTTCTATAAGCAGACAGAAAGAGATGCACAAACTCATTATTGATTTGTAAAGTGTTTGTATGTACTCACAAAGTGACGTAATATACAGCTCAAGAGAGTCAAATAATTTCAGACCCTTTACTTGGAGCGAGTTCAACAAACGTACCTTAAATTTCGCTGGTTATTAGCGTTTGCCTTACAAATAAAACGTCAATTTTTACTTTAATTAAAGACAACGCTATTTTTTCTTCCGTTTAATAGCAACAAAATTTCATTTCATAACGGAAAAGTTGGGATCAATTATTTAATTAAATTGTTGAAAAGGAACATTTCTTGAAGAAAAGTAACAAATAGTGCAGCATTTTGTTTTCTTTTCTAATGCGTTGCAACGTCATGTTACTTCCGCATTTCTTATTTCTTATTTGCTCTTAATCTCACGGTCACATTACTGATACTGAGATAGTAGCTCATTCTGGTAATTCCTGAAGTCCTTCTGCTTGGCTGATTTTTAATAGCGAGCGATGAAAATACTTGGCAGCCGTAATTTTACATAAACTTGAAATTCAATTAAGCTCTGACCGTCGATATAATACGGATTTCACATGCCCGCGTTATCTTGGTGTAATATTTTTGTAATTTTATCGATAAAGCGCGCTGTAAATTGCGATCTAAATGCTCAGGAGCGCGCAATCAAACTTATAACTCTGGCGTGTTTTGAAAATCGATTCACTTTTTGTAAGACTAGTCATTAATTAAATGCGCAATTGCGACTCGTGCGCTTAATAAGATTAAATCAGCCTTTTTTCTTGCTTACTTGCATATTTTTTTAATAAGATAAAGAACAAAATTTAGGTGCCAAGCTCGCGCTCGAGATGAGGTTCAGAAGAGAAAAATGAAATTGACTGTCATCTCGGAGAATTAATGCACGCAAATGTACCCGAGGAAATATCGATTAATCTTTGCAAATTGATCATTATTCTTGCGCAATCGATTTTTCCTGACCGAGGATCAAATGAGCGGGTTTCCAGTTTGACTGTGAGCTGTTTTTCCTTCTCGTCGTTTCTTATTTTACAAGAATCCCGCGAACACGAATTCTGCACGAGATTTTTTCAGGTCAGCGGTAATTCAAAGTGACATTTACATTGAAAAAAGGATATAAACTTTGACATACATTATTCTCTGGTACATAAAATAGCGATCTCACCATGAACACGAATTGCCCGAGCTGTGAATGGGTGCTCGGTGAAATTCAATGACAGAGATACTTTACTTTTAAACAAGTGACCCAATGGTTGACGCACCCGCCGTTCCCTCAATCGATGGCGAATCACGTCCCTTCATATGTTTCTTCTTATTAGAAGCAACATGCCCTATCTTGCGAGTAATTTTCTTTCTACCCATAATATTGACTTGGAATTCGTTTTTGGGTCACTGCAAGCCAACTCAAGCTCGTTCACATGAACATAATTATCACAGAAAACAGAAACGAGAATGTCAACTAAAAATATTATCACATTAGATTTACAAATTTTATTTAGTTCACGCGATGTTGGATCAGTAATCTCATTTTGCCATTAATATCTGTGTTTGAACATTTGGGATAAAATTAAAATCGCTTTTTTGACAGATTCTTATGGAAATGAATATTTCATAATCTGCCAAGTTCAATAAGTCATTTTTTATTAGGCCCAACCAATTTTTTCACTCGGTCTAATTACTTTGCGGTTGCGATTTCATTAATCATCTATAGACGCTAGTATTTCCAGGCTATTAATGAACAGCTCAACAACTCCTTCTTTTGAGAAACGTTTTGAACAACTGGGAAGCAATACAACTCGATAAATTGTTTTTATTTTCAAATAGTATATATTTAAGAGGGAAGTGTGTGCTTTTGTTTCAGAAAGATGCGCTCGGGGAATTTTAAATGTATAAAGTCGGTCAGTTTGGAACAAACAAAAAATGCAATTACACACAAGAATAGATTTTGCGATGTCTGAAGTGAAATATAAATCTTGAGAAAGATTGCATTAGAATACAGATTAATCTTTTTACTTTCAAATAATCGAAACAACATTTGTTAAATAATATATGCAACATTCCATTGGAATAAAATCATATATAATCATATAAGTGATGTGATTAAATAAAAACAGCTTGTGATAATTCGATATTGTGATTTATTGCTTACCTACTAGTTTGTGTAAGTTACGCTTTTATTTCATTTCACATTAATTCCTTATGAAAGAATATTGGACCATTGACATAATGTAGTCTAAAGTGAAAACATAAATTTGTTAATTATTCCGCGACAAATTATGTGAGGTATTTGTCTGAGTTAAAGTCAAACTAATTATGTCAGATGCCAACAAAAAACTGATTTATTATGAACTCGTTTGTCATATAATAATAAAAGCGAATTATGTAATATTTGACAAAGTTATTTCATAATTACATGAATCTGAATATAATATGTATCATACAAAATGGTTATTCTTCTTTTACGATGTTCAAATCCTCGTATAAAACGGAAACATAAGTTAAAGTTAGTTTATTTTATTTATTCATTCATTACATTAAAAGCTGGCTTCTCGAATTGGATATAAATAAACATAATATACTAGGAATTCGTAGTTTTAACTACAAGTATGAAACTTTAAATTAAAATATTGTTCAAAGGCAATGACCATCATATAATACATATTTACAAAATTGCGCGAGGGTATGTACAAAAATCGAACATTAAACAAGTGTATCAAACAGAAATTGAGTCGATGAAAGTTAATAAAACGCAATGACGAGTCGCTCAGATGATCTAAGAAAACGATTAATTCAGTCGTTCACTTTGCGAAAGGTTCCTCTCTTTAAAATAAGGGCGTAAGAAGAGGGTTTCTACAAGCACTATCACTCAAACCTGGAAAAGTATGAAAACGTTCAACCACTCATTAAACACTTCATCGGCGCAATTTCGGAGGTCGTCAGCGACTCTTTGAAAGTATCACAAGTACACGTTTCCGGTCTCTAATCCACGCTCGAACAATCTACCAATTACGTATTGACTTTCCTCTTGAGTGTGCAATAAGCGACGAATCGCAGGAGAATAAAATTGACCAACAGAACGAGAAAGTCGACCCAATAAATGCCCTTATCCATCGCCAGTTCGGAGAGGATGGTATCCGGATACCGATAATGACAGTACAATTTATCTTCCGGGCAGTCCAACTTCTGGCGGTTGAATCCGTAAATGGACAAAGTCATACCCTCCAAAGAGTAGCGCACATAACTTAAGAAACTGATATAGTACATGTAAACTGGCATGTGATTGAAAAGTACAAGAAATCCCGCATAGATGATCATCGCGCAAACCGAGACAGCGCCAACGAAGGTGCCGTTCACTGGGTTGAGAGTGGTGCCCAGGATGAGCCCTAAGCTCTCGGCGACGTAGCTAATTAGGACGGCCATTGCGATGAACATAAGAAGTCGGTTTTGATCCGTAGGCTGGTTGCTTAAGGTGTACGAAATAATCGAGTAGACTACAGCGAACAACAGTTGCACAGGGAGATTCGCTATAAGGGAGGCCACATAGTAAGTGCGAAGCTTGTACCAATTGTTGAATTGCTCTTTGCGCAGGACTGGCAGCTCCGAAGGGAATTTGAGGACTGCTGGCATCATACTGGTGTAGCAGAGGTAGACTGAGGACACGAGCGCGTAACCCACGTTGTTTATCGACCTGGAACCATCTGTGCCGGCGTTCTCGTACAGCAGACCCAGGAGAATGCCAACCAGGAAGTGCAACAGTAATTTCAGATGGGTCACCGTCCAGTCCCTGCAAAATGCATCAATTTGCTTCATTTCATCGCATAACATATTGTGCTCATTTATAGTTTCTTATCACAGTTGATTTTCATATTTTCGTAGATCAAGAAATGCTTGGGCTTTTTTGCCAGACAATGAAAAGAGAAAGATTACAGCGTTGATTCTTCGATTAGAAAAAACATTGCATAAGGTCATTATGTTGAATAACGAAACTGTTTCTTCTTCGTTATTTTTTGTCGGTCAACGAGTAATGTCGCAGTTGCATCGTTAAGTTTTATCCCCGTAGGAAGTATTTCGGAATTTTTCGCTAAAGAGATTGGTGCAAATGCGAGTCCATTATGAGAAGAATTCGTAGATAGAGAGAATTGTGGTTTTTAACAGTTTGCGCGTCCGCGAATAATTTAAGATAAATGTTGGACGCAAGCGTCGCGGCATTAAGGGCCACAGCTATTGGGAAATTGTTTTTTATCATTTGTAGCGTCGAACGCGCCGATAATGATAAAGTCTATTCGAATCGCATTTGTGATTTCAGAACGCAGCCTTTTCTGTGATGCTAATGTGTTACGTAATAATGTGATATATAACATTCTAATGATGCGAACTTTATGAAAATTTATAGCCGCGGACTGATCGCACTTCATTTTAGAATTTGATCATTAAAAACAGGTCACGCAATGTGAATCACATTTTTTATCGAATAGAATACTTTTTACTCGTCGGTATAAACAGTCATTCATTTTAAACGAGACGATTGTTTATGACCACGAGAACAGAGTAATCGTCTATTCTTCGCTCTCTTTCTCGCAAATTCAATGTGAAATGATTAATTGTATACAGAATGTAGTACATATTTATAAACTTTGTCGGACGAATCTTTAACTGATTCAGCTTAATATTATCTTGAGGTTAAAAATGTTCACTAGTTGAGTTATATCATTTTTCTCTTAAAGACTTTTTCACATCAAGATCGATCGGTAGATGATGCGTTAGCACAAAATCGGTTATTCGAAGCTCTGAAACGGAAAGATATTTCATAATTCATATCTTATGATATAATTTTATTTATTTTATCTAGCTCAACTGATATATTTAGTTAATACATTTTATATAAACCAGAGACAAATAAAGTCATATTTTTTATAAAAAATAAACATCAAACACTAAATTCTTTTGTTCGGAGATTAATATCTATAATATTTTTATGCTTCATCGAAAAACGATTGAATAAATTCATTTGAAAAGTTTCAATGAAAAAAGTGACTATTTAATATTAAACAGTAAACCTTTAATAATACACATACATAAAAAGATACAGACCAAATCAAATGACTGTTTGCTTATTTTCTATTGTTATTTTCGTTTATCTAAGTAAAAAAATATACCTCAATGATTATTGGTCAAATATTTTCATTTAGTCTATTAATAAAAGTTAGCCGGTCAATCGGATGAATATATTTTATGCTTTTCAAATTAATAGAAACATTTTAACACCTCTTGTAAATTTCTACTTTAATAGACAGTTATAAAAAAATCAACCAAAACAATATTATTGAACGAAACAGAGCAACGAATGTTGATTATTATTTAAATGAAAAATCTATAAGTGCATCATTAAAGTAAAAAACCTATTTATTTGAAATTGTATAATGAATTGTTATTCAAAGTTTATTTTAATATTATGAATATTATTCGAATTGATTTAATGCGATCGTTGAATCGAATCAGCTTATAGAATCATCTAAATGTTTACAAGTAAAATGTACTGTTTACATTACTTACAACTCAGCAAATGCACATAAAATATAATTACTAATGTAATAGCTATTTGTCGACAGACAGAATACGTGATGATACTAAATACAGGAAATTTTCTAAAGAAAAAACTTGATGATATTTAGATGTTACGTATTGAGTAAGAAATGTAATATTGTAGACAAGAAAATAACGTTAGGAAATACTGGAAAATATTTTACGTGAAAGTAACTACAAATGTATATTTTTATAGTAATCATTATTTTCAATTTGAGTAATTGATTGTAGTAGTTATGTCTACAATTCTCATGAATAATTAAAAGTAAAATTTAAGTTTTGAGTAATTAAATGACTATTTCATTAAATTAGACTCTAAAAAAACATGAAAATTTACCTATAAAGTAAAACTGTGCATCTTTGTAGTAGTATGAAAAACCGGTATAGTTCAGAGGGAGGCATGATGAGCACGGTAGTTTTCGAATTGGACTTTTCCTTTTCTCTCGTCAATTCTTCTATATTTTTTTTCACAATAGAATTGTTGACCCTCCATTTGGAATCTACATCTTTAGCTGCAATTGCTAATTTATCGTTAAAATCGCCATACTCCTTGCTGACCACCTCGACCATATAATCTGCAGGATTGTGGTACTTAGGACATTCAAATCCCAACATGGCGAAGTACGCCACTGTATTAGTAGCAGCTCCTTGGTAAACACAGCGTCCGTCAGCCAGGAGATATACGTGGTCAAACATCTCATAGATGACCGCACTAGGTTGATGGATAGTACAAACTATGGTTCTGCTACCCCTAGCTAGTCCTCTAAGCATGCTGACACACTGCATCGAAGCAACCGAATCCAAACCAGTGGTTGGTTCATCCAAGAACATTACTGGAGGATTGTCTACTAGTTCCAAAGCTATACTGAGTCTCTTCCTTTGACCGCCACTCAGTTTGTCACATCTGGTGGCCTTAGTTTTGTTCAGGTCTAAAGTATCAAGAATTTCATCGATGACCATTTGCTTGGCTTTTTTATTGAGACTATGACCCAACTTCAGATCTGCTGCCATGATCATAACTTCGTTGACCGTAAAAAGTGGATGTAGTTGATCATCCTGTTGGATGTAACAAGACTCCTTGCGGTATTCTCGCCAACCAGTCTTCCCCTCGCTGCCTCGATATTCTATCCGACCAGACACTCCAGTCTTGTTGAAGCCTGTTAAAATGTTTAGTAAAGAGGACTTGCCAGCCCCAGAAGGCCCCATAATAACGGTCAACTCGCCAGCTTTGAATTGACCATTTACGCCCTTCAGGATACTTTTTCTTGGCCCTCGAAAACCCATTTGAACATCGTACCTCACATTTGCAAACTCGATGTCCAATGACTGGGTTTTCGGCAAATTCAACAGCACGGCTCGATTGTAACTCATCTTTTGATTTGATTCGCTCTTTGACCGCATCATGTACACATCTGAATAAGTCTAATATCGATAGTATCGACAATTGCTTTCAATCACTGCATTGCCGATTCACTTTGACCGCACAGTTTATCCTCTTGTGACCACAATTTCTGCGTTTCACTATCTGCAAGAAAATGTATTTATTAGTTAAGTGTTATTTATTGATAAAATTATTGGACATTTTGATTAAATATAGAATTACAGAAGAAATGAAATCAATAAAGATGTGATTACTTGGTAAAAACACAAAGGTATTTATTTGAAATGAAGATACTTTAAAAGAAGGTGTAAGAAATTGAGAGAGATGTAATTCAGTTCAATCCAAGGTTTCTTAAATATGCAATGCTGCATCGATTGTATAAGGAAGTTGATTTTCGATACGTGTCATTCATTCGCTGGCCGAACATTAAGCCACTTTGACGTGACATTCTCCTTGAGCAGTATTTTATTACTTATTAAATTTTTACTAATTAACGGCATGCTTGAATCATAAATTAAACAAAATGAATTTTATATTAACATAGTAACTATAAATTTTGCAAATACTGCACAATAAATTGCTCGATTATTGTTCAACTTCGACGAAAAAAATAATAAGTATTATTATATGTTAAAGTGAAAAAGTTTATTATTTAAAATTTATTGTTACATTTTTATTATCTCTTTTTATTGGCAAAATTATGAAAGAAAAAAAACAATAAATTAGTTTAATTTATCATTTATCAAAATTGAAAATTTCTTCAAAATGTGAACAAAGTTATGAAAAATATACAACATTAATTAAAAAGACATTCCATAAATTATGCACACACTAAATGCCCATGGTGTTGATAAAAATGATTAATAAAAGGTTTGTCTTCACTATCTAAAATTTAAATACTAAGTTATTCATTCATTCAATTATGAGTCTGTTTAAATTATTCAGCATGTAGAAAAGTTATTTATTTATTAAAGTCATCTGCAACATCGGAATGAAAGCTTTTTACAGCGTTATAATTATAAGTTGCATCAAACGCCCAAGTTGAAAGCATAAATTACAAATTCGTCGAATTTGTAACCCAATTTGAAATTTGACAAGAAAATTTTGGTTTTGTGTTTCAAGAAAGTTCTGCAACTGAGATACAAAGGAGAAATCACAGTTGAAGGACAGTAAAGGAACTCGAGTCATTCCATTAGTGGAGTGTCTTGATTATCTTGTTACAATGACCAAAGCTGTTTGTGACTTCTGCAGATGTCATGTGTTCATGCATTTGTAACACTGAAAAACAAACCTGAAGCTGGTGATTATTATTTATCATTATTAATGGTACATTTATGCAAATCAATTTACGTCGCGCAGGTTTCAAAGTGCGGTAATCTTCTAATAACACAAAAAGTCTATTACATAAATCTGGGTTATTGTAAAGCAGTTAAATATGCACTCGCACTCTAATTTATTAGTTGATCGATTTATTTTCTATCGTGTTTACAAATTTCTCACAATATTTAAAGATGTCATAAAATATTAAAGATTTGTTCGTCCATCACACCGAAGATAATAGTTATCGGTTTATTTATAATTTGCTCGACTAAAAAATGGGCAATTACAATACTGCTGTAATCAGTTTTATGTGAGACAGCAATTCGTTAAATTGTTATACATTGTGTGAGACTAAAAAATCTTGAATAAAAGAGAGCAGACGATAAAGAACTCGATTAACGTGAATGAAATTTGTTTCTGAAGCACAACAAAGACAAACATTGTTACTGACTTTGTTTATAGGCATCTCTAGCAATTGATACAAAAATGCAAACGTTATGAAGCAATTTGTTATATGCATGCTGATAAGTTAATGTAGAGTAGTCGGACACTGTTTTGCGGAAATGAATTGTATAGAGCGGCAGCATTAATCACGCGATTTCGTTCTTTTTCCCCGAGTGTCATTTTTTCAGCAAAAAATAAGTCCTAAGGATCGCGAAGTTGCGTTTTTCGGTCGTTACTCATAGTTATTTGTCCAAAAAGTGGCGAACAACTATACAACTGTAATCATTCTGAAGATAACACGGCCACTTTTTAATAGCTGTGAGCAAAGTGGCGTCGGTGGCCTGTTACTTTTTGATATTCACTAATGGTCTGGCAATTTTTATGCGCTTGAATATTTCACTCAAAACGACTAAAAGTCACCGGTGCAGCTTAATTCAGCGAATTAAAATCGAGGAGTACGTCACTCGTATAACTCAGCACGGTTCGTATATTATTAATTATGTTGTGTTTTAGATCTCAGATGTATGTAGGAGGAGATAAGTTGACAGTTTCGACTCGACACTGTCAACTTTATTAAGAAAAAATTTCAATTAATCTTGAGGTTGAATGTCACTGCCATTACCAAATCTATTCATTTATTATAAGAAACGCAAAAGTAATATGAATAATACAAAATAATAATTCAAGGTAAAACACAATTTTTTCAAAATTAACTGCAGAAAGGAAATATATGTAAATGTATAAAATGAAAAAAAAAAAAAAACGTTCGGCTTGAAAATGCTATAAACACTTTATAGTGGTAAATAGAGTAGAAAAAATTAATTAATGTAATAACATTTAATTCTCCAAAATATAACTGTGATTTGTTTGTACGCGCCAATCAATAGATTTCAAATGAAGGCAACTTTTTGTTGTTTGTATTAAACAAATAAAATAGAGATAGAAAAAACAGCACTTATGATTTTTACTTAGATCGAACGGTAAAAATATACTTTTCACAATGAACCTTTGTTTCCTTCCTTACTTTTCCAATACAGCCAAGTTATTTCAGATGACAACAGTGAAATATGAACCTTTACTTCAAAATTGTTTTTATCAATAGGTTAGAAATTCTACTTGTTATTTATTGAACACATCGTCTACGATTAACAGCAGATATTTTTGCTGATAAGAAGCTAGAACAATCGTGCAAAATAGAAAACATTGTTTCTTGCTATTCGAAATTTAATTATACTATATCGAACCGTTTGATTTGTTTTTATTACACTGAATATATATTCATACACAAAGTTCAACAGTTGCTTATAAATATTTATTTATTTGATGTTATAAAGTTTTTTACTTTACGATTCGAATGCATTCGAATTGCATTAAGTGTCAACATTTGACAAAATTTATCAGGTAATAACATTTGTGCTCGTGAAACTAATTATTTTGGGGAGAACTAATTTTAATAGAAATAAATTAGAAAACTTTTATAACGTTTGTAGAATAATATGATTATGAAACTATGATTTCCTGTTGTCTCTTAATTGTTGACACAATTCTGTCATAGATCGAGCCTGACTAATATACAATATTAAATGAAGTCAAAGGTTGGCTGGTAAAAGTCCAACAATGTGCAATTTTTTGATAAGATATGTTATAATTTAGTGTACTTAAATTATAATTTTTTCAATTTTTTCCTACATTTTTTTCTTTAAGCAGCCTTAATTGTCAAATCGAACATTGTAATCACGTAATGATTCTAATGAAGTCTTTTGAGAACTCGTGGACAGTAATTAATTTCTTTAATGATAAGGATAAGGATAGTTTTTGTAGTACATAAACGAGATCGCGGTCACGACTGGTTTCCTAACTAATTTTTGAAAAAAATTAGCGCGCTCAAAATAATTAACTCTGAAAATGGCCGTAAATATGGTTATTATGGAATTTAAACAGCAAAACCAGTCACGTTATTTGATTGACAGCATTATAAACAATGAATGAATTAAAATTGTTTATAAATCAAAATGTCAGTGTTGATGAATTGACGATGATGAAATCGATTTTAAGACTGGCATTCGATTTTTGTAGGAATCAAGTTTTTAACGCGAGTTTTTTCTTCATTAAGATCAAAATAACTGCTTGTATCTTCGATTCAAAAGTCTCTTCAACAACGTGAAAAAATGACAAGCTGAAAAAACATAGGTTGAGATGAAACATATTTATTCACTTGTCACATACCCAAGTTTCAAGGTTGCCAACAATTTCTGAAATGGAAAAAGGATGTAAATTCCAGACACTCAACTCTGATTTCTCATTAAACCGAATCATATTTGCAGAAAAATAAGATAAAACACTATTTTCTGCATTGTTTTCATATACTGCAAGATACGAAGAGTTCATAATAACAGCAATGCGAATTTTGGAATTCACCCATCGTCAAAGTATCGTCGCCTAAGTATCGTCTCATTAAAATTATGATTTATCATAATATTTTTACTCTTCTTTTTATATACAAGGCAGTGCGCGTGCAACGATGACGTTTCATTTATTCATTGAATATTTTACAAAAGTAAATCAATATAAGCTTTATGAATGAAAAACAATAAATTACTTCCCCCAAAAACATTGATTAACAAAATTGATGTATTCTTACATCATTATATTTGATCATATTTTTAAATTGTCGTTATAAAACCTATTATAGCTCGTAAAAGAAATTAATGATGATTTGAAAGTATGATGACTTGATTAAACAAGGAATATAATTTTTTTTCCAATATTTTTCATTTAAAATGTCAATTAATAAAACATTATTTCGAATTAAATTTCACGCCATTAATTTTTTGGACCTTTTTTTCAATCCTTTTAATCTTCGCATCTTTTATAAATTGAATTTAAAAAATTTTGCGAATTGCATACAACGTCGTCATTCTCAGAGACATAACAAATGTGACACTTCTGCATCTTTTTTCAAAGTTCGTCGAAAATATTTAACAAACCATTTTAGCGATATATATTAATTGGCGATCTGACTTTTTGAGTCAAACAAAAAGTATGACATGAATCACATTGCACTTTTTTCCCCCAACAAAACGATTCGAGAGAATATTCTGAACATTGTCAACGTCGTGTCAAAAGTGAATTTTTTCAAACGTCAAAAAAAGATCGAAATGAAAATGATATTTTTGTCTAGAGTAATCAATTAATGCAAGAAAGAGTAATATATATGCGATTGTTTTAAAATGATATGCAAATGATCAGAAGCTATGCGTAGTAAATAGAAAAATGATTCGAAGTTAAAATGTATCCGACTTGTCAATGGAACTTTTACGATAAATTAGTGGAATTAAGAATCATGAAACTGCAAATAACGAAGGAAGTTCTTGAGTTACAAAACGTGTATTGAAACAGAATTAGTCTAACAAAAAATATGTTAATCGCGTAGCTGATATAGATCCACGACAGTAAGAATTAGAAATACATAGCGAAGAATCAAAATAGCTGTTTCAATCGTATGTATTATAGAGCAAATAAAAGCTAAATAATCGACAGAACATGAACTGCCACTATTTCGACATGCGAAACCCGCGTGAAAACCTGATGTCATTGCGTCGCAGCGACTCACGCCGGAAATAATATGCGAAATAATTCAATCCTATGATTACTGGATTAGGAGTAATTAAAAATGAATGGTTAGCCGTGCAACGACGTGGTATTAAAACCAGCGCATCTAAAACCCGCTTTAATAAATCCCCCGCTAAGAAAAAGTTTTGCGAAATATATTTAACTGGTGTCACTGCTCGATGCGCCGTCAAGTAAGTCACTTTGATGAAAACTTTTGCTAGGGAAGAAGTATATTTATGAATGATGATAATAAGAAAAAGCTGTCGATGGCAAAGCAAACTTTTAATGGACCAAATCATAACGCGTAGCGAAAGGTAAAACAGAAACCTGTCAGATCAGTGTTTTATTATATTTGGATAAAGTTTTACATATAGATATCTGATATCACGGGAATTGGCTTTCTATTCGCGAATGAATGAATTTTTGTGAAACACATAAGTTCAAATTTCAATTTTAAATAAATTGTGACGATTTTGAAAAAAAAAAAAAAACAACAAACGTTTAGCTATTATTATATAAGCTATATATAAATCTATATATACAAGTGTATATACAGATATATTTGTATTATTGTGCTTAATTACATTTCTTGAACTTATGGTGTTATAGCAGCAGCGCGAAGGATGAAAGATCTAGAAGTTAGTGAAACAAGTTTTACTGCAACATAACAAGGAAATATAATTTAACTTTGCATGGATTCTTTTCAATGGAGGTTTGAGTTGGCGTGTGGGTGTGATGTTCGGGTTTCTCGCTCTAAGGAAAAGCGAATCGGCCAATGATGGAAATAAGTCAGCGGACACTTTGAATGCTTCGTACGTACCGCAAGTGTCAGCTGCCGAATCGAACTCAAAACTTGGCGAAGTGATCACAGAACTAAAATCAGTCGAGCCCCGTCAGTCAGACTTGCTATCATACAGGAGGTTACGAGCAAACACTGCAAAATCATTGACAGCCGTCTGTCAAAATTGAAGCCGAGCGCGGAGCGGTAGCGAAGCCGATACGAAGCGTACGGAGGCGAATCGCGAGATGCCACGCTTCGGAATATGTGCAAGCGCCAGTTGTCATTTTATCTTCTACTCGTTGTTTTTCGCGGAGTCACTTACGCGCTCGACGAGTCAAAAGCCGGCGCTCCAGCGCTCGTTTGCAAACCAGTTTGGAAGACGTATTTTCTTCCTTTATTTTTTGTTCCCTCGGTTCTAACCGCGTCCTTTTCCACGTCGCGTGGAACCCCCCTCGTCGCCCACTCGTAATTCCCCGACCCAAGTCTTTGCTCTGTATCAATCCGCAGACGGATTTTGCAATGTCTATCCGACACTTATCAGCAGACGGCCGGTCTCACGACCCCCGTTTTTCTACGCCAAGCAATCAACCAACATTAGAAGGTAACTTTTTGCTGGCCGTCTATACCTCCTTTGCTAGCACGCATCGATTTCGCATCTCTTCTCCACCGATCACAGGGTTTTGTCCGTCAAAATCTTTGGCCGAGCGCTCGTTTCTTTGTATGGAAAAGGCTCGTTGTTTACATAAGGACTTGACTTTACAACTCCCATTGCTCCTAACTTTGCGTTTAAGGAAAAGAGAGATTTTCACTCTTTCTAATGCCGAGTCTCATTGCTGAGTCAAAATTCAATTCATTTCCAATAGGTGCAGCTGCTTGAGGTCGACTTTTGCGTCAACGCCTTATGAAACCTATTTTTGGCTACTTTACTATCATGCTGCAAATCTGTAAAAATATACCAATTAATTATCCAGTTCACTTTTATTATGTTTCAATTGAATTCATGGATTGCTGAAATAATTCGAATTAAAAATATCACCAATACAAGATCATAAACATCTATTTTCTATTACTAAATTCAGAATATTTGATTGCTAGTTATAACATATCAATTGCCGCAACTTTACATTTAAAAAAGTAATTATTTGCTAAGACTAAATGTTAAAGACAATTAAATTTTTATGGGTTTCTGTTTTGATTGAAGAGTCAATAATATATATTTTTCAGATTAATTTGAAATAAAAATATGTAAATTCATTCCACAACCAGAGCACGATTATCTCACATTTTTTTTCTTAACTTGGTGAAAAAGTCAAGTAGTTTTATGCTAAAGTGTAGATTTTTAATCATTTCCTGTTTTTGAAGTAAGGCGATGACCAAAACTCATTATTTTCTAACGATTTTGTTAAATATTCAATCAGTATGATTAAGAATATTCTCCTACAAATATTCACAATCACAGTCTAATCATTTATTAGTTTTTTATTTTGATGACTCGTACAAAGAAAGTGTTAATTTTCTTTAATTCAAAATAACATAGGTAATTTTGAATTAGTATTTTTTTTCGTGTTTATAATGTCGTGTAATTTGTGAGTGATTTCTAGATTCTCAAAGACACTAGGAATATATCTTTTAATAGAATTAATAATAACGAACATTGCATAACTTAAACAAGATAATTTAAATAAGAACGCGACTGAAGAGACGTTTGTATTTGCAATAGAAAAATCGAAAAAACACTGTTTCTATTGAGAATTAATTGTTGATGTATTAATTCGATTCATAAAGGTGAAATTGTCTGATGGATGACTAACGATTGTTAGTGTAATGTAAAAAAAGTTATTGTTTTTAGATAATAATACCCACTGTAACAGTAAAGGGATCAAAGATTATTTTGATGAATGCGCGATTATGCAATAAAAAAGAAATAGAAAGTACACTGGTCATCATATAAAAAATTGATAAACATAAATATTACTGGCTAATATTAATTGTATGGATTTAATGTTTTTAAATGAAAATCATGTTAGTTTTAGTAATTGTTGGAATGATTTTCTGATTTTTTAACTTCACTAATATTATTAATGTAAGGTATTATTGAGTTATTGCTTTATGATTGTGCAGTTTTTAAAGAAGTAATTATATATTATTTCCGTAGATTACAAACATAAATTAATGAAAACTCGCTTTGAATAAACAATAATCAAACAAACCGGAATAATCATAGAAAATAAACCATAAATATAACGATCGAAAAATGCAAAATATCAATATACTGATTTAATAAATTAAAGTTAGGTTTTTTCGTTATTTAAAAAATAGAATAAGAATACATAATCATGAACTGAATATCTGATGGTTTTTATTTGTTAATGTATTCAACACTTAAGATAAAGAAATTGATACTAAAAATAAGTAAGTGAACTTAAGTAAAAAAGGACTTTTTCCTCACTGCATTCAAATTAGATTTAGAAAAAATTTTCCATTGCATCTAATTTAATCGAAAAAATGGGTTTCTTAGAATAAATAAAAAAATTGTTGCTAATCAGTTTAGGTACGAAAAGTTAAAATATTCCATTTCATGACTGATCATCCGTTTCCAGAACATTTCAAAATGGAAGGATCCGAAGGTTGCTTAGGCTTGTTGTGTGAAACGGTCATTTTGTTCATTTTGTAAACTTGTTCTTATTGATAAATAAATGACTCCCGAGGGTTGAGGACTGACGTCAGTAAAAAATAAAACAAGATTTAGCAACGTAAAAAATCTGCTTGTTTTCACCTTTTTGCGTTGCTTTCTGACGTCATCGTGTCAAAGAATGTATTTTCTACAAAGCAGAATATGCTGGAAAATTTTTTTACTATTTTTTGCGATTAAAAAATGTTTCAGATTAAATGTCAATTATGAAATAAGGTGAAAATAAAAAAGTACGTAATTTCAAAACAAAAACGTGGAGATGATTTCTTACCATTAACATTACTTTCAATAATTATTACATATGAGAAAGAAACAATGTTAAGTTTTAATTTTTCAATGACAACGTGACTGGAGATTCCAATTATTGATTACAATGTTATAACGAAGATTTGTAACTTACACAATATTTCGCATTGATTTACTATTCGAAATTTCGAATCATAATTGCTAATAAATTCAACGAGGGCTTTGTATGTTAGATAAAAATATATATTTTTTAATGCGACTAAACCATTCATATTTTTTATTGCTTAATTAATTTTGCAAATGAATCATTCTGTCACGTTAATGAAACGCGTTATCGTTGTCAAGCGATCTATTAAAAAATTTGTAATAAATAGCACCGTTCTATTGAATAATGGGAATGAATTTAAGACATGATAATCCAAGGTTTTCAATTTTGTTCTTCGTCGATAAGTTCGAATGTGAGAAACAAAGATTTGTTTTCAATTGTAACTTAAATATGCTTCGTCAGAAGTTAATAATTGATATAAGCCACCGGACATTGACACTTAAACTCATGTTTTCCTTAATAAATCAACGTGCAAAATAATGCAAGATGTATGCATTTTGAGTTGATATAGTTACTCTCAATTAACATAATCTTAATTTATTCAGTTCTTTTGATAATACTAAGTTACTTTTTTGGGCAAAAACCGTCAATATTTGGACTTGAATACATTTAAATGTGGACTCAAGAATAACGATAAAAAGTAACAAACATTTCACAACGCAAATTATGTAATTAACGCATAAAACTTTTGATATATAATCTGCATTAAAATATTATCCGATAATCAAGTATATTGCGACCTTAATTTGATGATGTTAAAATATCTTAGATTGAACAAAATATGAATATATATTCTTTTAACTCCAAAATATAAAATTATATTTCAATTTTAATTTTTAATTTTCATTTATCCTAGTTTTGTTCAATTTATCAAGATGAGATTCGCCCAAAGTTATTCTTTTTAATTTAATAACGATTTTGGATCGGATTTAATTGTCTAATTTTTTGTGTCTAACATTTTACACAATTTTACATCACTTAATCGGGTTTACATCATGTTTTGGCGACTGTAATTATTTACAGCGTTGTTTTAATTGCGACCAAACTCGGAGAGTCTCCACACGTGTTTCCTTTATTTTATCTGAATCCTCACGTACAAATAACAAGTGAAATATATAACAGTTTCCATTCACGGGATCTCTAAAGAGAAAGAAAAACTTGTTTTTATATAAACTTTGTTTTGTATATATGTATATCACACTGATGATTTAAATCATTATTTACATCAATACAATTAAAATAGAAACAAAAAAGGAAGATTAAAATCTTCAATATTTTTCAAGTTTGTTATTTCTTTTTATATTATCTAAAATAATTAACTTTAATTGTCTTAATGTTTTCTGTTGATTAGAAAAAGATGCAATAAGATATTTAAAATAATAATTGTCAATTAATAATGATAAGTAACTTTTCTAATTTCTAGGACAATTCAATTCGTTTATTGAAATTAAAATTGAAATGAATATCTAGCATTATTATTTATTAAACACTGGTTTTAATCATTCTTTTATACCTGTTAATATAGCATACACATTTTTAATGAAGTGAACAAGTTTCTTGACTACAAATAACTCGATTGAAATTGTGATGATAAAACTAAGCTTAGTAGTTTTTTTTATATTTGATATATTTTCAAGTTAATTAAAATTAATTAAATAATAGCTACTATTTCAAAATAAATTTTATTTATTTCATTTCATTTGGTTTAAAAATATAAATTTTTCTTTAAATAATACAATTTACGAAATTCAGCCTTTAAAATAATACTTACAAAATTTTGGTATTTAGTGACAGTAAACATATTATCATTAATTGTAAATCAAATTATTACACAATTTTAGGTTATATTTTATTATTATATCATTTCACTTTGAGCGTTTTGAATTTCCCGCTTTAAGTTATATTAACAGATGGTAAGCTAGTTTTCTTAACCTAACTTTCATGATTCAGTTGAATAGTTGAAAAACTGATAAACAAGTACTCTGAGGGAGGCATTATACTAACGAAACAATTACCTGAAACAAGATAAGTGATAGTTTTCAAACTCAGATCATGAATTGAGCAGTAAATCAGTTAATACATAGAAAAAGTGTGATCTTCATTAAAGATATTGGCGCGTTAACGTCCCGCCGTAAGTTAACCGTGCGCGCGCATTGATCTTCATGTACTAGTGCGTGGTGCGTGCATGAAATTCACGTAACACGTGGAAGTGTTGACTTGCAATTGTGTTTACAATTTCTTCGCACGTGATTCGCCGATATGCAGTTTGTCGTAACCATGAATTTTGACTGAATTAGTGTTTAAAAATTGTTCCTAAAGTCGCTAAATATTTTAAATAACGTCACTCAAACAACTAACGTCAAAATGCACAAAAGAGACCGTGAGAAGTATATCGAGGAGTACAAATTTCCCTTTTGCGAAGATGTTGCGAAGTACGAAAGGCTGGCGAAGATCGGCCAAGGAACGTTTGGGTAATTATCGAAATATTTTCTCTATTTTGTTTTTCCTTAATTAGTTTCATGCTTTTGTTGTGTTTTTCAGTGAGGTTTTTAAGGCGAAACATAAAACTGATCCAAACAAATTAGTTGCATTGAAAAAAGTTCTGATGGATAACGAAAGAGAAGGGGTATGTCTGGTTACTTAGTCAAATAATTTATCGGATGGTTTTTTCGGATTAGTGAAGCTGCTGTTATCGGTCGACGTAATGTCATGTCATTGAAATATTGTCAAGTAAAGTTACACGGCAATTCGGATTTGAAAATTATTTTAAGGTTAGAATTTATATTTTAGAAGCTGATCTTGCGCGAATCCCATACGTCTGACCTATTTAAATAACCATAATCGAGTTTTATACAAGAAATGATATTTCTTTCGTGATTCTTAAATGCCTTTCTTACTGCTAATTAAGTTTGATTTTCAAAATTGAATTGTTTAATTTAGATATTTTAAATTGCATGATTTTTATTTTTCAGTTTCCTATAACGGCTCTCAGAGAAATCAAAATCTTACAAAAACTCAAACATGAGAACGTCGTCACTCTTATTGAGATATGCAGAACGAGAGGTAAGGATAATAAACTTGGATGAAATTGAATATTTAAGAAAAGTATTAAAAACTTTGATTTCGTTTTAGCGACACAAAATAACAAATATCGATCTACATTTTTCTTGGTATTTGAATTTTGCGAACATGATCTGGCAGGCCTTTTATCTAACAAACATGTGAAATTCAATTTAGGAGAAATAAAAATGGTGATGAAACAGTTATTCAACGGATTATATTATATTCATAATAATAAGGTACGAATTAATTTTTGACAACAAATGTAATTGTTCGATTTGATTATTAATAATGTTTATAAACATTTAAAAAGCGAGGTTGAATTAAATTAATTAACTTTTAGATTCTACATAGAGATATGAAAGCTGCGAATGTACTCATAACGAAAAACGGAGTTTTGAAGCTCGCAGACTTTGGTTTGGCTCGTGCGTTTAGCTACTGTAAACCTGGGCAGACTAATAAGTACACAAATCGAGTCGTTACTCTTTGGTATCGTCCTCCAGAACTGCTTTTAGGTGAACGAAATTATGGACCACCAATTGATCTTTGGGGAGCTGGATGCATTATGGCAGAAATGTGGACTAGGTATTTTTTATTAAGCCATTATAACTTCATATGATTGAATTTTATAACAAAAACATACGGATATATTAATCGAGATTAAATTAATTTTTTGTCGTTTGTTTTTAGAACACCTATATTGCAAGGTAATACTGAACAGATGCAACTGAAACTGATTTCACAGCTGTGTGGTTCAATTACTCCAGAAGTATGGCCAGGTGTTGAAAAACTGGATTTGTATAATAAACTTGAGCTTATTCCAGGACAAAAACGCAGAGTATGATAAAAATGTGATTATAAAACTAAGTCATGTTTTGAATGAATGATTAAATTTATGCATTTTTAGGTGAAAGAAAGGCTGAAACCCTATGTGCAAGATCCTTATGGATGTGACCTTTTGGATAAATTATTAATTCTGGATCCAGTTAAGCGAATCGATACTGATGGTGCTTTAAATCATGACTTTTTTTGGACCGAGCCAATGCCTATTAATCTGATTAAGATGCTTTCTAAGTATAATCAACACATGTTCGAGTTTTTAACGCCTCCGAGAAGACCTGGCCACATACGTCAACACCATCAGCAGCATCGCGGACCAACAGATTCCAGTCAGAGTACTGACACAGGATACCAGGATCGTGTTTTCTAGCGACTGCGACTTTTATTGATAGTCTAAGTTGTTTCTGGCATTTATTATCTCTTAAACTATCAATATAAATCAAACTTAAGTTAAAAAAAACTAAAACGAAAGCAAGATAAATGAAACGACGGTATATTATTATTTAAAATGTTGGCAAGTGTTAATTTAAAGGTACTTGTGTTGAAAGAATCATCATAAGAATATATTATTTGTAGATTCGTTATTTTTCAATATTTAATTTTTAATTTCTATTAAAATAGTGTTGTGTTCATTTCATGACAAAAATGATTGTTTTTGAAACTTTAATTCGGTTTATAGAATGAAGCAATCGAATAACAATAATACCATATTATTGTTTAAGAAAAAGACTGGTTTAATCGATAATATAAGAAAAAAGAATTCCAAATAACTTATATGTATAACTAATGTTGTAATTAAGATAGTTCTAAATTTAATTTTATATGTACATATTGAGAACATATATCTTTATATTTAAATGTAAGTTAAAATTTATACAATATTTATGCTTTAAAACAATTTTGAGGCAACAAATGAGTCACTTAATATCATTATTTTCATATCTACAACATAATTAGCATATCAAAAGAATTATCAATGAGTTTTATATTCTGCTGTATCACAAAAATATGATTTTTATTTTTTTAGTTATTTACAGCAAATTAATTGGTATTTTTTACAATTAAGAAATAAAAACTAATATTTATAATCATCTACAAAAAAATAATAATTAAGTTTCAATG
>JABFQD010000026.1:0-54018 GCA_022817045.1 Psix sp. ZL-2020
TACACATGTATGTATATATTTATATATATATATATTTTTATGTTCGTATGTATATGAATGTGTATGTGTGTATGTATAAAATGGATTGCACGGTCGTCTTAAGTACCGAGTGCCAAGTACGCGATTTATTTAGGACTCTTTTTGTCATCGAAATGCCATGTAACGCCATCTGCGATCGCCGCGGACGGCCTTAACAAGATTCTTACAAATATTCCAAGTTGTGCCTCTGAACGCGATTTGTAAGACCGCAAATAAATATATAATCCCTTGCAAATATATTTATACTGTATATATATATATTTTATACATATTCATAATATATACACACACCGGGCCATTACTCTTTCCATCCAGTGACTGAGTTAAGAACGAAATAATAAATAAAATATTGAAATAAATAATTATAGCGCGCTATTTCGTTCAATATAATTTGTCATCATAAGATATTTGTTAGATAAAAAAATTAAAGCATGTTTCATATTTATTAAAGAAACAAACTTAAATATTCATCACATGAAGTTATACTGTATTATACTTTTAGTCTATACTCTGTCCTTTTTTCGATATCATTTTTTCATATAAGTATTGTACTTTTTCTTTTAATGAGTTTTATTTCATTAAAAAATCATGAATATGAAATCGAACAGATTTAATACTCTGGAATTGAATAAAGTAACTTTTTTCAAAAACTATCGAAGCATTAATAATGAATGAATAAAAAGTAGAGTATGAAACAAAATGTACTTTAATCGTCAATGTGTTTTAATTATAAAAATAAATAAATGTCGTTTAAGTAGAATGATTTGGACTTGAGAAACAATGGACATTTTTTCTATTCATTCATTGTAATTCAAAACTTAAATATACAATAAACATTAATTCTAATGTTTTTTGAACAATTCTCGCAGTATGAAAATACTATTAAACATTATAAAAAAGAGTAGTTTTAAAATTCTAAAATTGGAACATTTGAATGCCAACAAAAATGAAAAAAGACCGAGACAAAATGTATGTCACTTAAATTTTTGAAACATGCACTTAGTATAATAATCTACTCAAATTTGACTTTGATCTTATATATAGTATATATATATAATCTGATGATCAGAACATTTGGACAAGCCCAGTATATGTATATTTACACATATCTATATTATAAATACATATATAAATATATTTATACACATATGGCGTAGACGTATATATATACATGTGCACGTATATATGTAAAAGTATATACGCGCACTCTTTTATGTATAGGGCAATAACGCCACAGCGTTAATAGCGTCGCTGGATAACGGCGTTAAGGAAGTTAATTAGTCGGGAAAAAGGCAAATGGTGTTTATACACAGGACGCGTTATTTTACATAAACGGACACGATACACGGCGCACCCGCCGACATCGCGCTGCGGTGCCAATCGATGCGTCGCCTCCTCGCCAAAGTTGCCGGCTACCTGCAACAAAAAAGTCAGGATATTTCGTTATCGATAGCTCTCACCAAGCACTTGCCGGGCTTGTCGCGCGGCTTTCCCGAGAAAACCCGGCGACGACATTTTTGCGCGAACGCATTAACCCATGGCCGCGCACCAAGTCGATTGTGCGCTTAATTTATGGCTCCGCGATGCATACTAAATGACCTCGCAACTTCGCCCGGCTTATTTAGCATCGACATCAATTCGCACTTTGCGACTCAATCAAATAATAAATATAAGTTTATTTTGTCCTCGTCGCATCATCCAAGTCAAATGTTTAGAAGTCAACTATTTGATTGAAAATTACTCAGCAAAATGTTGCACTCATTTTGCATTGCCATCAAAGTGCATTTCTCTCAACGATAAGCAAAACATAATGCATTTATCAGAATTATTCAATTTTATTCTAGTCGGAATCAAAAAATGCATAACATGACCACAAGGTTGAATATCAGCTTCAATGCGAGCTTTTTATGTGCCGCATTATGAGCTACTTTTTCCACGTTATGTTTTACATTATGAAATGAGCGCCAACTTTATTTGTTGCGCATTCAGATTTATAACCAGTAAGAATTCATTTTCAATTTTAATTATGCAACGGTCCAAAGAGTCCTTTTCATTTCTACTCTTTTGCTCATTTCTTGTAAAAATGGCCGTTAGTGAAATATTGAAAAGTAGTTGAAGAGAATTTGATTTATCAAAAGCACATGGAAAAGATGTTTCAAGCGAATGGAATTAAGTTGCAAATCGATATCTTAGTCGATCGCGTCACCGTAATCGCGCAAATATTGTGTAATATTGACTTCCTTTTTTTATCTCTTCCCTCCACCTTGTGTCTCCCTCGCACACACTCGCACACATGCACAGCTCTTTTTCTCTTGTGTGTAATTTTTTGAGGGTAAGCATCAGGAGCGAAGCGAATCCACGCAAAAATATGACATGTTTAAATTGAATGAGAGACGTACATTAAAATAGATTGAAATGTTGATAACTGCGTCAAATTTAATTTAGTCCGCGAAATGAGTTTCTCTTTTATATAAAGAGAAATTCAAGAGGCGCAAAGCGTTGTTGCACCCGTGTGTATTACTTTATTATATGAGCTTTATTTGCAGGAGCCGCATTGTTAACGTTATTTATAATGTTAGTTAAAATCGGGCCGGACATTATTGCGTTTCCCACTTAAGCCATAAAAGGTGCTTTTAATGCAACTCAAGCATTCGTTTACACGGATCAAGTTTTTTGATCATTTACATACTTCCAAGTGAATTATCTCAAGCGAGAACAAATTCGATGCTCATTTTGATGAGAGTATGTTAAAATCAAATTATTGCATCGGTTTAATTCACTGTAATAATCTCAATACTCTTTTTGTTTATTTTACAGCGATGGTTCCCCAACGATTTTCCGCACTGCGTTTATGTAAATTTAAAACAAAGGAACTGTTTTATAAATACGATACGCTGCATGAAAATATTATATTTCATATTTACGAATTGTGTAACATGAAATGTATTAATGCATAATGTTATTGGCGAGCTTACATGTGGATGCTTCATTTTGTACGTGTTTTGCTTTTTGTTGATAAATATGAATTATTGAACCACATTTTTTTTACATTAATTCACTGAATATTTTACATGTTACTCTTTGAGAGTAGTGTCACAACATTTTTTTTATTTTCAATTAGCTATCCAATTAACTGAGGATTTAAATGAACTCATTGAACCAATCAAACTGACGTTCAGATTAAGTGAGAAAGTGAGAAGTCTTTTTTCGATGCATCAAACTGATAACGTTATTAATATTAAATGATAAGTTATGAACGTGTATTTGATTTGTGAAGATTTAGAATAATAGAATTTACCACCATTATTGGAAAACTGTTGAATTAGTTTGAAAGATTTATAAATACACTTTAATTGTATCATCGATATACAATATTCAAGTCTTATTAATTCAATCGTCGAAAATGGTACATAAATTATTTTCAAAATGCTATTAATAATTTTATCATAACAAATAATCAAATACAAGTTTCAATGTCTTTTGTTTAGGATTGATCATAAAGTTAATGCAAGTTAATTAAAAATCTCTTCAAAATGTTCAACTGATCAGTGAAATTAAATAATTTTCACTTGTTACTTCTATAAAATACAGAGCAACGCAAGTTGTTCGGAATTATTGATAAATCAGTAGTTTTATTTAAAATTAATACATTCGCAAAATCCACATACAAATATAACCAACTTTGCATGTTTTCATCATCATTATTGATGAAATAACTCTATCGATGTTATATTACAATAAATAAATCCGCCGACATTCATAGAAGAAACAGAATCGAAAAAATGATAAAATATTGAAATTTTGCAATATACTTAAACGCTATTACAACTAAACGAGATTTACAAATATCTTAGATTCAACTCTAATCTTTAATTAATATAGATGACATTAGCATTTAAAGTTTAAATCCCTTGGTATTTCTTCAAATTATTATGTTTTATGTAATCATTCTAACATTTAAGCTCTTATTTAATTCGTTTTCAGAGTACAAATTGGGATCTTTGAATCGATTTTCCTTCTCGAAAGCATTCAATCACGTAGAAGTCAACCAATAAAATAATTACTTTTAGAAGTTTTCAATAAATTTTCAAGGAAACATAATGTAAACGATTTTATATCTGTAATGTTATATGAAATGAACTTCATTAAATAGAGTAATATAATGAGAATGCTTTGGACTATCTCAATTTCAAATAAACGTAAACATTTCAAAATAAACGCTTTATTCATTTATTTACGGTGAAATCCATATTTGTTTAGTCATGCAGTTAAAGTATCAAATATTTAAGAAAAAAAATTACAAATGATATTCTTCATTTCCAATCAATTTAGTTGAAATCAAATAATCAAAAAGTTTATTTACTGATGTTATGAGGAATCAAAAACTGAATCTAAGCGTAATTGCTGCAAACTAGTTTTATATTGTTAAAATAAAAAAAATATAAGTTAGTTTGTAAACTTATACATACATACATAAATTCATACGCACACTCACACTCTATATAATTTGAAAAAATATGCTATGCATATGCATAACGTTCATATTTTCCATGTGGAAAATCAAATTTCGTTTAAAAATTTTTATTGAATCAGAGAACTCTTGTTCCGCTATAAAATCTCATTATTAATCTTAATGCGATCATGTTAATGCAACTTTGTTTTGTGATGGTTTCACATGGTTAGAAAGAGACAACATAATTCCTACATTGTATTAAATGAAATATATTTCAACGTATTTCGAAATTGTTATTTTTCTGTGCACATTTGTATTGTGCGCGATAGTTGGACATTTATGACTAGTCATCTAGTTTGTTGATTTTTTAAGTGATCAAATTAAATCTAGTAATAATATATTAATCTCTACTATTCTTTTTATTCAGAATCATTGAAATTATTCCAAGTCATCCAACTTAGTTGACTAATAGACAAGAAGACTAAGGATGGCTAAATGACTTGTAATGACAAAGCATAAAGGCTACTTTGATGGTTTATTAACCAACTTTTATTGATTGAAGAATTTTATCATTTGCAAAGACGTTGAATAAAAAAATAAATAAAAACTACATCAAGAAAATTGAGAAAAATGTAATAAGCATTTGAAATTCATATTTTCTAATACAAATTAGATAAAATAGTCAGTCATTGAATAATAATTTATTCATTAAGAAAAATACTGAACTATATGTTTTCATAAACAATGTGCAACTACATTCTTTTATATAACTGTTTTTTATAATGAATGATTAATATTATAATTAATTGAAGAAAGAAACAATAAATATATACTTTATAAAATATAATTTCAGACTTTGGTTAAATGAGAGAAAATGAATTTTGATAAACTTGTGATAAGTGTGAGTTAATTATTAGCTTTTAGCACTTTAGAATATTGTTTCTAACGGCATATCGAATATGATAAGCTCTACATCTTATATTGCCAACCTTTACAAAATTTAACACATTTCAAAATTATCAGAGTCAATTCCCATAAGAATCCATAAGAACATTTAAAATAAATTAGATACTTTAATAACCGTTGATTTATTTATGCAAAAATATTGGTCAAATATTTATACATTGGTTTATATCATGTATACATATATATGAATTTTACTTCATCTCTGTCGAGCATATTACATTCAAAAAAAAAGAAAAAAGTTTTTTTTAAATTTATCATATATACAAATATTTTGAATTATTTCAGTTGAAATCACTATTTCGAAAATATTCTACTACTAAAACTGATTGTAAAAATATCTCACCATTCAAAAATGATAGACATCGGCATGACTAATTGTCGTCCCGTATTTGGGTTTAGTAGAAGCAACATCGGACGACTACGTATTGTTGTAGACTTGATGGTGAAGCGTATGATGGGGCGGCTGGTGGTGCAGCTGACTGGAATGCGAGTGCTGTAACGAGTGGTGGTGCTGATAAGCGAGTTGTTGCGGCTGTTGTCTGGCATTGTAGCGGACACTGCCGGCGAGGGAACTGCTTCTGCCGTGAGTCCCAGCGATGCTTTGTGAGTCCGAAAGTTCGTCTTCCTCACTGCCAAGACTGCGGAAGCGCACGAAGCCATCCTCAGCAACGAGCATGGTCGAGCCAGACGTAGGAGGCTGTTCCATCTGATGATGATGGTGGTGATGATTGCTCGAATTGTGAGGCAACGTTGCGTGGTTTAGCGTAGGCGTATGCCGATGCTGAGGCTGTGGCGCCGTTTGCGAGTTGTTCGCTTCGGAATTGGCTCGCAAGCTGCCTTGGCCTGAATTAGCCTGGCGACTAAGGGAACCGCGATTTCCCTCATAAGGGAAGTGTCCAACGGTGCCAGATTTGCGGATGGAATGTCGTTCGAAGGTGCCGGAGATGTTGAGATGCTCTGGCAGAGTATTTAGCGGGAAGCTGTCATCATAAACCTGTTTGCCGGTACGCATCGTATAGTTCTGGATGGCTTGGTTGGTACTGCAAATCGCAGGGTAGAGCACGTCGTCCATATTCTCGGTAGATGTTGAACTACCGCAGGGGAAGAGGGCGAAGCCAGAATGCGCTGCGTGGTGGTGATGATGATGGTGGTGAGGTTGGGCTTGACTGTGGAGTTGTTTCTCGCGCATCGGGTACTGCGAGAGGCTGGCAACCCAAGCGAGTAGAGCACACATCGAGAGCTCGAGTAATCGTACGGAGAACTGCCAACCCCACCAAAGCCAGGGGTATGAGTGTGGACGTTCAGGTACACCAAAAATGCCGTATAGTTGGACGAAGCCCATGAGGATAAAAAGAAGAGCACTGGCGACGGTGGTTGTTATGGCAGTGTTGAGAGCGACAAGAGTCGGGTCCGAACCAGCGTGACTACCGACGATATTCTTGCCGCCGATAACAGAACTGCTACTCATGATGTGGATGTGAGTACGAATCACACGGTAGACATACATATAACAGAGACCCAGAGTTACGCAGACAATGATGTAGATGCACTGACAGACCAAGGGTAGGATACGAGCGTCGTCTCGGTAGCCGATCACATAACCAGACATATGGAGGGAAACGCAGAGGACGATGTGAACTGAGCTGGAGATGATGAGGGCGCCAGGAGTGAGTACTTTGGTACGCAGAGCTGGTGCTTCCGAATACCTTGCCAGGTAGAGTACAAGGGTTGCGAAAGCTGTTGACAGCAGAGGAGCTGGCAGGTTCATCAAAATCCTCGAGAGGGGCTCTGGGATTGAGCGACCGAGATTGTAGGCGTCATAAAAGAGGTGGAAGCAACGTAGCGTACAAATAGTGGTGATGATAAGATGGACACTTAGAAAGTACGACTGATTCAGCAGATTCGTCGCGTCGTTAAAGCGGACGATCTTGTAGATGGAGTAGAGAGCCATAAGAGTGAAGAGTATGGCGGCGATGTACACGTGAAGAGACCAGGCGATGCGCCAGGTTGATTCAAGTGGGTGTGTTGCGTGAGGGCCTCCGCTTCGGCTGGGATCACCGCCAATTGGCTCCTTAGATGGCGCTGGTGGTTGTGGCTGTGGGAACGGCAGTCTTTCGGCATCTACAATTTCAATGTTCTCGGTCTTCAATACCGCGTTGTTGTTCTTTGGTTCACGCCGGAGGTTCTCATCATCGTCCTCATCGTTGCCATCGTTATTTCGGTTGTCAAAGGCTTCTTCGTTGTCATGACGTCGAGTGTTGGGCAAATTAAAGATCGTCGGATGTGTTGGATGAGCCATCGTGCTGGAACGCATTGTGGTGGTAGTCATTGACGACATCGGACGCTCATCGATCGGCGAAGGCGTTGCAGCTGCAGCAGCTGCTTCTGGCGCGATCACTGGTACTGGAGACTTCGTTGCCAAGGGCTTGAGCAGTACGTCCGGAATGTCTTGTTTTTTGCCGTTGCTACTGGACAGTATCCTGGAGATATCGGACCGTGGTAGTGAGGGCACAAACTCATTGGTGTTGTTTCGGCGCTCCCGATCCAAATCCACTGGCGAACCAGACTCAACGTTGGTCTGCTGATGTTGCTGGTGATGCTGCTTTTGTTCGTTCTTGGCATTTTTGTTTCTAGAGTGATGGTGATCGTGAGCAGGCTGGACCAGATCAGGCGGCCTTATGGGTATCCGACTGTGCGCCGGTGTAAGACTCGGTGGGGGTATAGGCCTCCTAACACCCGAATGGGTATCCGAGTTGGTGCCCCTAAGCGTGGGCTTGTCCGCGAAAGGATTCGCGTACTCCGGTGGCAGTGGTGGTGTGAATAGCGCCCTAGAAGGTGGCGCGTACGAGGGCAACTCGCGGTAAGTCGGCGAGAGCGTGGACTTGGGTGGCGGATACCTAAGTATCGAGGGGAAGGTGGTGCTAGTAGGGAGGGCCGTTGGTGGCCGGGGGCTGGAACTCGCCGGGGCGAGACTGCTGGTGGTGAGCGGCGACGGGACCGTAGAGAGCGTAGTGCTCGCGGACATTTGGGCCTCGTACGCCGGCACGCTTCGCTTGGTCGTAGCGGAACTGTGCGCCACCTTATTGAACACCGCGGCGATGTTCTTCTCTAGAGTCGAATGGTCGAGGTTGAACACCGGACTGTTGGGGCCGCCATCGCTTGCGGCCGCGGCGAGCGCGAGCGCCGCGAGCAACGCGAGCGCCCGATTGGCCAATGTGCTGCTAGACATCGCAGTAAAGCAGGATGAGCGATTCGTCAGCTGGCAACCGATTACCGCTCCGCTTGGCTCAAGTCGATCACAAGCTGCTGTTACGGCTGCGCGACGACCGTTTGTCTGTGCTCCCGCCGCCGGCGTAGATGCGAGGCGACATCGGATCGGGTTTTCAGTGCTGCGCAGTCGCGGCTCTGCGGCTCGACGATTTGCATGCGATCGCGCGGTCCGTGCGCACGTTCATCGCTGCCCGACGATCGGATGATCCGGCGAGCCGAGCAGCCAGCAGGTGGGGGCGCAAATTGGTTGTCCGCGGAAGCGGCTACGCCAACAAAGGTGTGTCGTCGTCGTCGTCGCTCGAGTCGAGCCGACTCGGCTTTATTCTCCGGCCGCTTTAGACGTCGCCGCCACCGCCCCTTTGTTGTCCTCCCTTCCTCCTTGCTGGTCGTCCAATTGCACCGCAATCCTGTAAACAGCACACAAAACTCATTACTCCGCTTGCCCGCAATAACACATAATTAACTATACTAATTGTAAGTGCATAGTGGGCGCTCGTAAAGCCGCATCGGCGGTAAAACTTCGGTAGATCCGAATTAACCTGCACTGCTCGTGGGTGTACATTGTAATTTGGCATTGAATGACGATCAGCCCTCGCTCATATAATGCTTTGCTTGCAACAGGCAGCCAGATAAGTAGGCTTCCTTCCTTAGCAACCCGGCAACAGTCTATTAAATGGCACGTAGGCAGCGCTAATCCTTATAAGCGCTCTCATCCCCGCTCTTTTCTTTAGTTCGCAAAGAGCTTCGGCAAACAAGCAGCAGCCTGACAACAAATTAACCGCGTGCGACCTCGCGAAGCTGTACGCTGCTTCGTGGCAGCCTTTCGTGTTTGGGCCAAAAAGCAGCCCGACCGACTGATTAACTGTACAGAGGTCAGCCCAGTGAATCGAGAGCGCCGCGACTTGACATCGATCGCTGGCTCGACGACCGCCAGCGATCCTAAAATCACTCGGCTCGCTCACTTCTCATAGGCTTCTTACGGTCTGCTATTCCGTGTAATACTTTCACGCGTTTCTCAGTAACAGCACGGTCAGAGAGCAGTGAGCGGCACACAGCTTCGTGCGCCGAGATTCCAACCGGGTACCATCGCCAACAGAGACGGAGAGAGATGCTGCCGAGAGAAAAGGATAAAACAGAACTAGTTTCGAGGTGCGCGCTCTTCAGAGGACCTCCAAGCCTGCTCGATTCAATAATCCAAATCTTTCGCAAAGCATTCAAAACCAGCCCTGCCATCGATAATTGTTTGTAAATCCCAAGGTGCCTATCTCGAGCCTTTTTTATGTCCTCTGCCGTTTGCCCGATTTAACCCACTAAATGACCGAGCAATCGCTCAAAGGATTAATATAGTTGCACTTGCAGCTATTTAGATCTCACAAACATGTGCAGACATAGTGTGTGTAGGTCAGTTAGAACTAAAATTGATGATGCGATTTTTTGATTGTATTGTAAGCAAAAAGTTTGGAATAAAATCGTCTAAGAAAATGTAAAGCAGAGGTCATTTCATTTCATTTGTTCCCTTTGAAAAAAATGTTGATCCGCTTTTAACATTATTTTAGCTAACTTTGCATGTGATGAAGGGCAAACAAAATCATGGAACAGAGAAACAGTACAATGTAAGATTCAATCAAAAGAAACGTTTTACATGATTAATCACTTCTCAAACAAGTTCAATCGAATTAACAGTAATAATAGGTTTCAGCGTTATAATCTGAAACATTTTATCATAAATATTTCACATGAGGATTAATTGTTGAATTTTGATTATTTAGTATGTTGTACTTTGAAATTTCGCAAACTGGCTTTATTACATGGAATATAATATACTGATTCATATCAATTACGAGTTGAACAAAAAATGAAAATAAATGCACGATCAAAATGTATGATATCTGAAAATTTGTTGCTGTATTTATAGCAATAATTGAACGCTGTCGTAGTAAACAAATAAACAAAAATTGTCGATCAAAAGAAGCAAATGAAATAATAAAGAATGAGAGAATGCAAATGGAATTGATACCTTAAAATTAAATCAATTGTGCGAATACAATAAGTCTTTCGACTTCTGTTTTCTTTCATCAAGCTATTCCAATCTAGTGTAAGTCAATTTAATAAAAAGTAACTACTTTGTGCGTAGCAAAGTATTCACTATCGTACTTAACAATATAGAACATATTTATTGTTGTAATAAAAATGAATTTGAAGACTGAAAACTAAGCTTGAAAATCAATTGCAGTCTTATAAAATCTCTTTCTCGACTTATCAATCATGTTCGCAATCATGTTCATCTTTCGTTGCAAACAACGTTTTATCATGTCTAAAAAGGTGAGTAAAAAAAAGTGGAATTTCTTCTGAGAAATTGTACTCAAAAAAGCGTCAAAATTTTTAAAAATGATAGTCGTCGCATTTTGCAACATTTTACTGCATTATCATTCCGTTGATTTATGACGGATGCTCGAACAGGATCAAATGTATTCTGTCATGAATATTTATTTATTCAAGTGTTAATATACTTATTCAACCCAGACGGCTGAAGTCTCGGACTCAATTACTCGTCGGGAAATCTTCGTTGTGTCAGTCTTTTGTTTTGATTTGTCGCTTACATTATCCGTGACTCAGCGACGGAGGAGCGAAATTGACAATTTCGTGAGAACTGGATGAATCTCGGTTGCTCGACTGATGAGAAGGAAAAAGAGCGCCAAGAAGAAGTGGAGGAAGAAAAGAGAGAGAGATAAAAAAAGAAAAAGGTGCAGCCGGTAGGACGAAGAGCTCGGGCTCGATGGCGTGACGTCCGGGCGTCAATTAGTCGCAATTACGCTTATCCCTCGGGAGCTCGAGGAATCTCAGTGTCAATTGAAATCAGGCGTAATTAATGGCGCTCCTTCGAACCGGAGAAACAATTTCGCGGACGCGTTTGTTTATCGACACGCGTGATTATTCATAAGTTAGTTGCGTCAGCGACACCTCGGCCGAGGTGATATATGATGATGGCGGTGCGCGCACGCATACACGCGCACGCGGCAATCAATCTTTCAGCCGCGAAAAGAAAGACGAGACGCATTTCAAATTCAGCGGATTAACCGACTCGAAACGGGATGCTTAGCTGAGAATAAATAATAGGCGACTCGGCCAGCGGAACGGCGTCGCATTGTTGCGCGTGGAATTTCAAATAACCATCGTTGTCTAGCAACAATTACGCGACGCCCTTAAATGCGAGTCGATTCGTGAAGGAGCGTTGCTGGCTCGGCAGACAGAACGCAAATTTCAACGAGTACGCAATCAGCGTACGGCGTCTGCGATGCGACGAGTTGCCAGCGAATTTGGAGATAACAAATTTATTAAATGTTTAGAGCAGCTCTTGCTTTGCATACGTAGCCGGTTGATTTGCGAGGCGAGATAGAAAACAGACATTGAATGGCCTTGAGGGGATGTTCGGAGCTGGAGAAATAACGCTGGCTTATGTTTCTCGTTTCGGGAAAGGAAAAGAAGGGCGTCTGAGCCTAATAATAGCCGAGGCATTGCTGGGCGTAATGCAGTGTGTGTAGCTATCAGCACCCTCGACGATAAAAAAACGATTTTTCCTCGATGTCCTGGTCGGGCAGATTCTTATCCAGTTCGGCAAGAGTTATTGCTTACAAATGTAGCCCGAAATAATGCGAAACATTATCCAGCGCCATTACGTCCGCCGGAGCAGTGCGACCCCTGAGAGATATCTGGTGGTACGCGTGTACGTCGCAATTAATCACGAAGTCGTGCAGCGAAATAATGGCGGAGACAAAAATGAGTGGCCGGCGGGCGTCGCGAGCGAGGATGAATCGCGGCTCGTCAACAAGTGTGATTGGACGCACGGAAGCATCCAAGAGGGAGCCTCGCTCGCGACAATGCCAGTTTGGCGGAAGCTACTCATGCTGTTGGTGTGTGTGTGTAAATGTGTATGTGAATGGGCCGGACAAGATAGCTCTATAAATGCGCAAGCGACAAAGGCCCGGTTGGCAGCGCGAGGCTCATTTCGTGAAATTATGGCCAAATCAGCGGGACCCCGGTGCGTGATTTACGGCTGGCCCCCGACCGCCGGGCCCATTCATCCGTCCCGGCTCGTCAGCGCCTCCGCGGAGACTTTTCCGGACCTTTGTGCGCTCGGGCTCGCACGTCCCGGGCAGCAGCCGTCAAGATCCAAATCTCCATAATCGGCTGACTCACAGTCGCGCTATTCACCCGGCTCGCTCTCTCTGTTGAAGGAAGTCCGAGAGCGCGACGAAAAGCTGGCTTTCCGGGTGCCCTCAAGGTGTCACGCTACTTAGAGACCCTCCGCAGCCTGCGGCTTCGCCGAAAAAGTTTCCCTCTCCTTTATTATTTATACATTCCCTCCGACATAACAATCGCCGGCGCTTGCCGGATCACGCAATTATTGTCGCTCCAACTTTACAGCTCGATTTCACTTTATTCGGTTATAATCAGGTTGGAATTTCAGCTACCCCCTCCCTCCCCTACACCTTTGTAGCCAGCATGCGTACTCAGCCAATTAGCATAGCCAACTTGCTTATCTAACATCGAAAAACGGCTCGTGGAACCGTGGCGCATTAATTAGCGCACTTGCCCGGCAGCCCAATTCGGGTTATTTCGTGTTTCTAGTCGGCCGAATCGGCTTACGCTTATGCGCGTTATGCCACGCCGCGACGGACATCCTTATTCGTCGTCGTTTTCGCTCGACGCGAGGCTTCATCCATGCGTTAAATTCCTCCAGGGGATTGTCCGTCGCGGCCCCCTTCCCCTCCTGGCCGACGCAACCCGACTTAACCTTACATCTGCAATACTTCGGCGCAACTCGGCTCGCTTCGATTCTCCTCGAAGTACTCGATAGCGTATACGCAACTCACTCGCACCGGCACAGACAAAGGCCCGATGCGACGCGCGTGATGTCAAGATGCTCTTCGTGTTGTCTCAAATTTAGCGTCCTCTGTTGGCTATTAGAGGAGGAGCCTACCTAAAAACTATTAGATCGGCTCAATCAAATTTGCTCCCACGGAAATTGCTCTGGCATAATTCTGGCCTTGGCAAAGCCACACGAAATGGGGCTTCCCACCAGCCGACATGCTCTCGTTGGACTGGTAATGCTCGAGCTGGCAAACGCGCGTCATTTAATTTTTTAGAGGCACGCATCTTTGTCGAGCACAATCAAAGGGAATAGACAATGCGCGCTGTATTGAGTCGTCCTTCGTTTCCGGGAGGCCGCGACTTGCATGTCGCCGGTGGCCGGTAATCGTCCCGCCTGCACAAAAGTGATTAACTATTTCAGACGGGATTGTTCGGCCAGACATAATTCATTCGGGCGGCACTTCGATCACCCGGCAGACTCAAATTCAACTATGTATACCATTTCTTAAAGTCGACGAAAACTCGCCAACTTTATTCCCATGCATACATTTATTAGCCTCTCTGTTTTTTTCGTTCTCGCATAACGAAGCTCCGCGAATAAAAAGAACGACTCGTGGAGACAAACACAAATGCGCGCGGATGACAAATTAATCGACGCATAAATGAACCTTTAGCACGTTGTTATAGCATTTGCGGGCTTGTAATTACAATACGGATAATACGATTTTTGTGCAGGTTTATATCGTTACTCGCGCGAAAGCGGAAATCAATTCGCGTATTACACTGCTCCGGCTGAACGCACTGTGCAAACAAAGCACATATCATTTAAGTTTAATTAAATCGAAACAAATTGCATCGTAACGACTTGTGAATTAATTGCGACCGCGCGTTTCCAACGCGATGCGACAAAAAAGTTAACAAAACGGGCCATGCACGAAACCAATTTAGCTTACAAGGGATCACTAAAAAGGCCAACATCATCTTTATATGACGCTAGTAAAAAATGCAATTCGCTAAGCAAATTTGCAATTGGCTGCTTACAATATTTCCCTCGCAATTTCATTTCGTTGATGAAAGTCGACATTAAGAGGCAATTTATGAAACATCCTTTTACAAGATTTTAAACGCGACATTTGATCTATTTTTGAGACCCCAGTCAATTGGAGATCTTGCATATTATTCATTGAATTGAATTTCAAATGAAATGTGAATATAATCCTTATTGGACGCGGTCATGTAAAATAAAATAGAGTAATAGTGTGGAAATAAACAATGAGCTGAAATGGTTATTACGTCGTGAATCAAATACCGATACTTTTTCACAGTCGTTTGTTCTTGAAAAAAAGACAAGCGTACTCCTTAATAATGAAAAGCAAACAAAGATGAAAAATAACAGCACTTTGAATACTATTTCGAAAAATATTTTTTACTTGTGTTTACAAAAATTCATTTTTGTTTACACTTGTGTATATTAACCTTTCGTTTCCCAGACCGATTCTACCAATACTAGTTCCCACGTGGGGTCGCTGGATATCCCAACTGGCATTTACGTATATTTATAAATTAATATCGATAAAACACTATTCAGAATATTTAAAGTCTCCATAAACATCGATTTGCATTGGCAAATTTCTTTTTTTTTTATTTATTAATTTATCAACATTTGTAAAACACGGAAAAACGGAATACGATAATAATTCAAGTAGGATTCTTAATTATAACTATTTTTCACGCGTTTGTGACTGTGCAAATGAAAGAACCGCGAAATTGAATTTCTTTTATGAATTTAATATTTTATTATAAAACAATTTAGTTTCTATTTATAAATGTTCTTTGAGTAATAAACTATTAAATAAACGTACAATTTTTATAACTGATTTTATATGATCCAGTGATTTTTTTAAGAATGCAATATTACTGTATTTTTGTGTACTTGTTTAGCATTCAAAAAATAATGAAAGCTTATCTCTTTGTTAATAACAAATTTAAGAACATTATCAAAAATATATATGTAGAATAAAACTTTTTTAGTTAAAACAAACGTTAAAAATATCATAAATTGTAAACGCTGATAAAAGCTTCCACCTGAGGTCTTCGCCGAGTCCAGCTTCGTTGACCCCAAAAACCTTTCTGAATAAACATAAACAATATTTAAAATTTATCGCCACCACAAGTTGTCTAAACTGAGGAAGTTCAAATAAAAATTAATATTAAATATAATTTGCAACAAAAATAATCATGTAATTTGAAGAAATACGAGGTTTTTATAATAATTTCCCAGTTGCAATATTATGTCAAGGAAAAGGCAAGGCATTATTACTAAAATGAAGTTAACACATTTTGTCAGATTCCTTTCATTTAAAGAATATTCTTCTACTTGAATTATTTCAAATAATTTGACTTCATTAATGAACACAGTCGTCACTATTTAGTAATAAAAATGATTTTTATGTAAGACAATGTTTTTCCGCGATTTCGACATTATTACATTTTCTCGCATCATTGGGTAACACCTCGTCAGGATGCTCGGTGACAAGCAGAATTAAAAGAAAAAACCATTACCACAGAAAGAGAAAGAAAAGCACTATCAAGGACAGACGAGATGATTGTTCACTTGGAATAAAATTTCAGCCGACCACGATCTTTGAAGTGAACTTTTTCCAACTGTATCTCGAATCAACAAATAAAATAAACTTGTATAAATTGTTTAGGAACTACACCTTTTAAGATACTTGATTTGTTGTAATATCGTTAAATAAGGCAATATTCCATAAAGTTTTATTCAAAATACCTGAATGTCTATTTCAGTACGATTTTTATTCGCACGAGGCACTAATTTCCTAATCAGTTGCTCGCCGAGCGACCATTTACGTAGCGAATATTCTCGTTCCCACTGAAGAAAGGCAGCAGATCATTTTAGATAAAATAGGTCTAAACAATTATCGCGGTAAAACTAATCTTTTTCCCCAGCGGCTGAGGCACTTTTTTAATGAAAAAGAAAAGACTTTTATAGGCACGAGAAAAGCGGCGTTAAGCATGCAAAAAGTTGCGCCGCGTTGGTCCTATATGGCGCAGTGTCTACTACGGGCGATTCTTACATCAGCGGCACTTTTTGCGCGCCGAGCTCATAACTCGGTGCGGAATATCCATTTTTTCGTGTCGGACACAAAAAGCCCGACCGATCGATGCTGATAATCAACTGAAACCAGCAGCCGGATTTGTCAGCATTTACGTCGAGGACGCGGACAGTGTGCACCATACCCTGCGGAGCGTAATTTATCTAAAACTCGTCGTCGTCGTCTGAGCCTTCAATTTGACAAATTAAAGTCAGCGCATAAGCTGTTTGCGGGGGGCAAAGCCACTATCTGGGGCATCAATTTCGCGAGCCAAAAAGTGATTCGATTGGCCGGCGGCGTCAGCTACTTGGATGATTAGTAGCATTTAACGGCGCAGTGAGGTGAGCGTGTGCAAATCGACAGCGCAATTACTGTCGCATACTTTTGGGCATCATTGGGAGCACGTGACCTAAAGTGACAGGGTCAACTTAACAAATTAACACCTTAGAATCGCGAGGAAAAACAAGTGGCACAGACTAAAAAGAGAAAGAGAGTTAGGGCAAAGAGAACGGACGAGATAAGAGATGTTTATTTGCATTGCTGAGACGAAATTATAATAACTGTAATCGCGGTGAGATTTTTCTGCCCAGAGAAAGAGAGCGAGAGAGAGAGAGTTATTGCGGCAAGAAAGAGGCTGGCGCGCGAGGTCTTCGTGCGGCAGCGAGTTGAGCCTTGCGTCATCAAATTCACACTCAATGTAACTCTTTGTGTTTTGCAACTGTAACGCGCGAATGGCAATGCGCGATCGCCAGTGGATTGACCTTGATCAGGAATGCCACTTCCTTGCAAGTTGGCGCTCATAGGAATCCCTGCGGACGAGGTTTGTGAAATTACCGTGATGACTGGGTTCGCGTCGCTGCGGCGAATCAGCCAGATATTGACTATCTTAAAATAATTAAATTGCATCCATAAATGCGCAATCAGCAGCGAGTTACTTTCAGAGTGATTACATGCAAAATGAAAAAGCACGATATTTTCTTACTAAACAAATCATCATTAAATGACAAAAAGTGGTAACCGTTGATTAACGGCGTACTAGTTTTTTTGAATCATTACTTTGCTGATGATTAATAAATGTGTGAGAGAGTAGCATGTTTATTAATAGTGACGAATGTAATCGATTAGCGAATGATGGCAAGTCTCCTTTTTTGTTAGGGATAAAAGAGGCTAAATTAACGAGGGATTATTAGATGAATAGAGTTATTAAATACAGTTGCATTATTATTACCAAGCTCCTTTCATGAAATCGATAATTATAGCGCGGGAGATTATCAATCGAGATATCCGATAATGTCACAAGATACACAGCGCTGACTTGGCTCCGTTTCGACTGGTTTTATAATTAAATATGTTGGAGCTAATAAGTTGAGAAAATGAAGTTATATTGTATAGGTGAAAAATAACAATATGCATTATATATGAGTACATAGTTTGTAGCGTTTGAATTTCTAGAGGCGATTTTTCCTGAAAGCTATTATGTCCGATGGCTGTGCATGTAAATTATATGTATCATAACGCGGTTTATGTGGCCCGCAAAAAGCATTTTCTAACTGTAAAGTATAACAAAATCATAAGCTCTCTCGACCACGCCGGCAGAGAATTAAAGTGAAATTGTGAATTTACATTTAAAAGAGCTTTAAATGACCTTTCTTTAAATGACAAGACAAAAAAGAAAGCCAATGGAGAACTGAATATGAAAAATTGTCGTTCCAACGAGGGCAAAAAATGGCATTGAATGGGCAAAGTTCGCGGTAGCAATTATAATCAAAAATATGTGCGTTCGGCTGGGCTTCTTTGTGCGAGGGCTATTCTCATTTGCGTGACTTTCTCTGTCTGATTTAGTGGTCTTTTCCTTGTTTGAGTAGCAGTCGTCGTCGGTTGAATGCGACTTGACAATTAACTCGAGGGGGGTGGCGCAACGATCAGTCGGCGCGTGACAAATTTGCGATGAAATAAATGTTTATAACAGCAGGCGAGACGTGCACTCTCTCGAGAGCGCATCGATTCTTTCCCCCGTCTATAATTGGTACAACGAAAATTCGAGTTCGCTGCACGGCACTCGATATTTGCGCAACGACCCTTCGCAATCAAACTCTGCGACGCTTCACGTTTTTCAGCAGTTAATGGGATAGAGTCAGGAATTTGAAGATTACATCGCACGGAGAATTGCTTTCAGTGTCATACAGGGGCTCTCTCGATAATTATATTACTTTCGAATAAATGTAGATTGCGTGTGCGCAAACTGAAATAAATGTAATTCGTTCGTCGGAATTTTACATGCAGTCGATCGAATGTTATAAAAAGGAGAGAGACAGAGAGACAAAAATGAGATGCAAAATCGTCATTAATTGATAGCTGGGACAATTGGAAAGGGCTTTCTTTGGCAAAAAGGGCGACGGACGAAAATCGTCAAATTCGGCGCATTGAAATAAGCGGCGGCGGGATCCAATTATACGGTTTGTCATAATTAATATACCGGCGGCAAAACAATACGCGTGCAAATACTCAATGAATATATTTGTAGCATTTTGCGGCAAGCGAAAACTGACGCTGCCAGCGCGGAATGATAATGCCCGCAGAGGCATAAATATTGATCGCGCATATCAATAAATAAGACGTAATATTCGGGCGCCCGAATTTACATAGCAATCGTGCAATTGATCGGCGATAAATTGGCCGGCCAGCCAAGCGACGCGTCTTCGACGTTTGTCGCCGTAAAAAAACACTTTTGCCTTTGCGTCTGAAATGTAAATAAGCCCGCTGAAACCGAATATGGCTCACGTGACAGCACGCCGCGCCGAAATTCAACGACAAAAATACAAATGGCGAGGATTGCGCGATTAACGGCTCGTCGATTATAACTTTGAATAACTTGATTCCGCGCGGTCGTTCCCAAGTGCGCGCGCGCGCACGCTGATGAGTAATTTGATTTCTGGCGCGATATAAACAATATCGTACATAGGTATCAATTTTGCATTGTAATTGAATTTCGTATCTCGCGAGTATCGAATTTCTAACGGGCAATCGCGTTAGTCGAAGCGCGTTATCAAAAACTTGATTAGCGCGTGATTTAAATTCATTTTCATATGATTTGCTGGAATCATTCGCAGTTGCCGGATGTGACGCTTCCGACACGACGCGCGCGGCCGGATAATTAATATTATTCGTTGGGAAATAAAAAGCTGAGCAAAGATGCGCTACTTTGAAAGGAACAAAAGCAGCCATGATGCAATGTAAAATTCAACAAGATCCGATCGGCCGACCCACATGCACGCAAATCGAATTTATCCGCGGATCAATTTTTAATGCCACCAGAACAAACTTCTCTTCCGACCACTTTGATTACTTATATTCATTGTTCTCGTTTTGTTTGTTCCCTTCTCTCTTTCACAGTATCAAATTCACATTTTTGGTTGACAATTTAATTGAACACTTTTGCGTTTTGATCTTTGCAGGAAATTGATTTTTGTTATATATTTTGAATTTGTCAATAAATATTTGCGAACAATAAAACTAGTTGCCAAATTTCAATTTATTTATCGAGAGACAATTTTTCGACCGATTTTGTCCTTCTTTGAAACGATAGTTTATCATTTTCGAAATTGCCATTTGGAAACTATTCCGCACAATTTCCATTAATAGTGATGAAAGACTATATAGTGATGTTACATAAAAGATAAATGCGGCTTTTTGGTATGCACAAGAAATTATAAAAATAATTAAAGAAAGGTATCAACTATTCGAGCGCAATTACCTGCGATTGCGGAATACTTTGTTTCAGTATGATAAATCGAAAATTGTCGAGATTAAAGAGGCATAATTCACGTCAGGCCTCTTGTTTTCTTGTTACACAATTGCACAGGTTTTACTGACGCGCGATATTTTGGCCAAAACTATGTTTAAGTGGGAATTAATGAGTGTCCAGCGGCTCGCCTTTTTGATGGCAGTGTAATTATTATCGGGCATCGCGTCGGCTGAAAAAAGACTGACTAATAACAAATACCGCAAACACGTTGGCCGGTGTGGAATCGCACTGCGAGGTCAAAAACTTTCTCTCGCGCGCGCAATTCGAACTTCCATTAGCGCAATAAAGAGTCGGAAAAACATAACGCGATCAATATTGACAAAACTAATAACGTGTGGCATCAAAAACCAAAGGACCAATCCATCAAATCGGCTCTGAAATGAGTCATAAATTCGTGGATAGTTCGGACAGGAATGTGAAATTGAAAACCGAGCGGAAACTACGAGTGAGCCTTACCGCCGCAAGAGCGTAGCACGATCACCCGTCGCCCGTCGCAACGGTCCACACAATTTATTGTTCTCATTCTAACGGATGTTTATTTTAAGGAGTCCAAAAGATGTCGGAAATGCCGCCTATCTATCATTTTACGACTCATACGTTTTGTTTATGCAAATTAATCGACCGCACTTTATCTTGATTTTCACTTCGATTTATATCATAATTCGATAACTTGCGACATCTCAATTTCAATTTCATCGCGCGTATAAAAAATGCGCTATGAATATTCAAAAACAATTAGCCAATTAGAATTTACATTCTTGTTATGAGAATCGAGATTCGGTTTCAGCCAGACGTGGAACCCAAAATCGAAACGCAATATTTTTTTTCGATTAACAAGCAGATGGAATCGAACGCTTTATTTTTCGTTCCTTAACTAAACAAATGCAAATGCGTTGACAATGTTTGAAAAATGGTGATTGATTTTGTCTATTTTGATTTTTCATTCCGCCTCGTAAGAAATATTTCACGTCTAAGATGAAAAGTCATCGCGAAGATGTCGAAAAATATGTAACAATTTTTTACGCTCACACGTCGTTTTGAGCTTTCTTAGTAAGGTCGGTTTGCACTTGAGAATTATTAATGACGGAAAAGCGAGTAAAAATACACCACATGCGCAGCCTTGTTTTATCAAGCTCAGAAACAGCCAACGATTTTAATGTGACAAGCCAATTTGAAGGTGGAAAACAGTAATATATAAATAACGTTTTTTGGGGATGTTCCGAGTGCAACCGAAATCTCAACCCATATGTCATTCGGTGACAAATACCCAAACTTAGCCGAAGCTTTTAGTTGCCGGGGGAATTTTATCTCCGATTTTCTTTCCATAGAACCGAAAAAAACTTTGCCGCTTAATATTAAAATTTCGAGCGTTAACTTTTTCTTAAAGACACTCGACGTAAATTATTGAGCACGCCCGTCAAAGCAAAAGTTTTCCTTCAACAATCGATTCGTTTTGAATTGATTTTTTTCTCTTAAGTGGAGAAACGGTGACGCTAAAAATAAAAATAAGAAACATCGCTCCGATAACTTTTTATTCTTAACAAAATTATTTTTGTATCAAATATAAGTAGTTGCGTGAAACTCATTCACATTTTTCATCAAACTTTCAAATTTCAAATCATTTTCAATATTTGCACTTTTTCATACTTATAATTATTCAAAGAACTTTGATTTTCAAATATAACAGCGTGTGAAACTTTTTTCTTCAAATTTAATAATAATAGCCTTATGTATAAAACATTAATGGTTAAAATTCTAATTACTGTAGAATGAATGCACGAAATATTTAACTGATTCAGATTCTCTCAACAGGAACCTTCTGAAACGTCATCATGGAGTCATAAAGCCGAAGATGCATTGCATATTATTCACTAATCAAATTTCAAATTCACAAATAAATATCAATTAAGTTATTAAGACTGACCTGATATTTACGTTATATGAGATTATAATATATATCTTATTAATGATATATATTCACATTATACATTTACACGGACACATTTCCATATACACAAACATATATCTCTACGGCAGGATATCGTATAAACTTTTATTACACATACTTGTCATCCAGCGAGGATGTCAAAATCATGAACACAAGATATTTTTAAATTTTATTTTTGAAAGTTATTTTATACATTTTAATGACTTCGTTACAATATGCCTAAGAAAACAATTTTACTCCAAAATGTATACACCGACATTTCTTTGTCCCTCAAAATATACAATTTTCTTCAAAAAATAAAAAACTATTTCAAAAAATGATAGAATATTATTGTCGTACATATTTTCGAAATAATTGTTTAAATAATTTATCAAAGTTAAAGAAGCTTTCATTCCTTTAAATTCAAGATATTAAATTGTCACAGAAACACCGTTCATATTGTAATTAATCATTTATGTTTACGTGAATATTTGAATAGGCATCTAATAGATATGCTTGTTTTAAAATTTCCCATGATAAATAAGCTTATAAATCTTCCTAAAAGAAACGAAAATATATGTATACAATGAAAACTGATTTTTAGATAAAACAAAATACGATTAATTAACAATTGTGAGTTTCAAATGTTTCAATGATTATATTTGTAAACGGCCGAATGACTGATTTTGCTGTTTGTTCGGACGTGGAATTGTGGATGATGCCTTAAAAACGTGCGAAAGGGACGTCGCTGGTTGGCGTCAACCTTACACAAGGATGCATTAACTTGGCACTCGGCTAGGCTTGCTTGGAAGACAACTTTAGGCTGGAGAGAGCCGAGGTGTTAGCTGAAGCGGGCTTCTTCGTCTTCTAACGCGCGCGCGAGAGCACGAATATCGCGCAAACAAACGGTACTGAGAGAGCGGTGCTGCAAAAGAGAATGTCGATTGCGAATCTCTAGGCTGAGTAATCGAGCCGACGCCATCGATACGTACTCGCTGGCTGCAACGGCTCGTTAATGCCACATCTTCGCATCCTCTTTGTCTCGAAGCTCCGCCATCTTTTTTGCCCATTTTCATACCAAATTTCACGCGATCTCATGGCAAGCGTGTTTAAAAAACTGACAACTTTCAAGCGTTTAACATTCAACAAATTGTATAGGAAAGATTCAAATATTGATTCTAAAATTGCTTGATAAAATAATAAGTTGTGTAAAATAATAGATACTTGAATAAAATGAAAATATGTTTAAGTGTAAGAAAGTAGTTTATGCAGAATAAGTAAGAATAGCGTAAAAGAGAATTTTGATCACGTTACAGAGGGAGAAGAAATATTTGATAGCGAAGACAACGCTCGCTTGATAGTAATTTTTCGAAAACAATTTCTCTCGGTACAGTCAATTAAAGAAATGAAATTTTTTGTTTTGACTTTTAAGATACTTTGATAAGCCTTTTTGCTCGGGTTACATCTATATAATTGCAGTCGGAGTAAAAAGTATCCGAATATTTAAGCCCGTATTAAAGATGCTAATTACTTTTTTACTGTGAAATGGGACCCGAAAAAAGATACTACGAATTTCTTTGAGCGAAGTTAATTATGGTAAAGTAAGGTGCGTGGATCGAAGCTGCGCAAGAATGTCCATCGAACGATAAAAATGAGAAAAAAAAAGTTTCCATTTGATAATCCATTAATCATTGTGCTGGATTCGACTTTTCTAGGATACGTTTTCGAAAGGTACGATCAGCTGTTGACTTTTTTTCTACTCCCGGGCCAACTCCTATTTCGAAATTACTCGTCATTACCCCCTTGAAGTCTGGCACTCGCTCGTTAGCGGCATTGTTACAACTTCATTATAGCCGCTTTTTTAACGTCCATAACTACTCGAACAAATACTCGACGAATACTTGGAAGAAAAAGGATCGATCGACTGATTTTTTGATATCCATCTCGAGTTCATTCGCCCAATATTTTCGTTACAAACTCGATTCGCTGTTATTCAGTTAGAGCAAAAAACACTCACGGCGCAGCTCCGTGCGGAACTAAGTTTGCGCGCATTTGCTCGAACCTGATTCGCCAGCTCGTTAAAATGCGACTCGCCAAGAGTGAGATTAATATAGGATGTATATCAATTGATGCGCGCTCATGATTTTAGTAACTGACGTTCGATTTCGTGTGCTCGATTTCGAGCCATTCAATTTGCGAAACAAAAGGTTGAATGTCAATTGTCATGTCAATGGTAATATTAAAGGTGTAAAGAATAAGTCGTTATTGACCGTATATACGAGCTATTTCTGTCGCTTCATATAACGTTTGCTTTGCGCTGTTTCATTACTGCAATATATGAAATTGAGTTATCGAATGTGTCCAAATGCATACGAATCTCTATGGATAATCAAAAAGTAACGTGAAATCAGCTGACAACGACTTTTATACAAAGTTTCACAACATTTGCCAATCGAGGTTCCTTTTGTCAGTTGCAAACAAAATATGCCTTTCTGTGATTTTTCGAAATTAACAAATGCTTTGTTAACAGTTAAATTGAATCGTAAATTACATGACATCAAACATTCAAAATTGATTGTTTTTGCGCTCAAACGTGTAAAATTGCTCGGAGTACAGCCAAAGTTGTGAATCATTTTTCTTTGCAAAGAATGTGCATATCATTCATCCAAATATTACTACAAAGTAAATTCAAATATCAATTATAATAAGGTAGTATTACTATAAGTGTAAAAATCAAATCATTTCTCAGCGCTCGTACGAAATTTCGATGCGCATTGAACGATTTTATAGACTGTCTTTTGCGACCATATTGAGGCTGCCACAAAACGCTACGAGATTGAAGTATATTTCGCATTTTTGCGAATATACATACACATATCTTTCGCACTTTTCCTCTCATGGACAACGCGTTCAAACGCGCTAGTATTTAATAGCGCCCAACTTTTATATTTACCAATTTGAACAATAATCAAATCAAAAATATATTACAACTAATCAAAATGATTTTGCAGGGGAAAGATCGTCATTTATAAAAGCTTCTACAAATTTGCGCGTGAAAATATATTAAAATTCAAAATAGCAAACAAAAGAGCGACTGCGAGATTCGACAAAAAGGAAACGTAGATTTTCTTCGCTCATTTTTCATTCAATCTTAACACTTTAGGCGAGAATTAAAAGTCGATTATAATTACGCAAATTATCGTACAATTTGAGCAATGTCTGAGATGTCAAATGCTTGGCGATTAAAAAGAAAGAGGGATAACGCGATATCGCATTTCAACGTCGTCGGGACTCCGGAAACTCGTTTTGCTTGTTAAACGAATTGTAAAATCATGACTTTTTTATCATGCGCCGTGTCTTTAAAGCAGAGAATTGTTCTCGCGCGATTGTGTACTTTGAATTAAGACGAAAAAATTGAGCCACGCTGCTGCGTGCTTGCGTGAAGCGATTGAAATCGCACGAAATCATATATTATATAGCTGTCGTAGTATTTTTTCAAATCTTAAATTCATCCGGATATTGTTCAGCAGCGCCAAATTGAAATTAAGCATAGCGTGTGATTATTAATCTCATTTAAGTGAATTAGCACCAACTCATTCGAATCATTTTTTTTCAACTCAAGGGTTTATATGATTTTCTATGATAATCATTTAATCAAGATAATAATAAGAACAACAGTTTTTTTTAGTTATTCAATCTTAATATTTCGTTTAGATAAATAAATATTTCAAGTCAACATATGCGTGTTTATAAATACATATTTTTTGTATTTTTATTCAAGAATTGCTTTGTTTGTTATTTCTTTGGTTTATTAAAAGTTGCGCTGATTTGTACGTTAAAATAAAAAAAAATGTAACATATTTGTTACGCAATTATGCGCAATGATTCAAAATGACTTTTTTGAGTTTTAATTCAATAAAATATAATATTAGAATCTTGTTCTTTTTTAATGCAATGTAATGTGTACTAATTCTATTGTGTTTAAGCACAAAATAATTCAACTGTAATCCAACTTTTTTCATAAAGATTAATTTGTGTGAATAACTTCCTATTGCATGTTAATGAAATTTTCTTTAACAAAAATCATATTTTTCTCTACGGAAAAGCTTACACATTATTCATACGCCCATAATGTGAAGGTAATGCATGAAAGTAGTGACTAATTGTTTAATTATTTTAGTTTCGCTGTCTCAACATTATTTATCGGCCTTATTTTTGTCATTCCTAAAACAAACTGTACGAAAGCGCCCCGATGAGCCAAGGTTGCATTATTATCTACTCGAGAGTCATATACTTTGTTTCTATTCAGCAAACAAAGTACTTTTTCTGGAAACTGGAAACCTTGTTCAAGTAAAATATTGTCGTTTTCTAATCGCGCATAAAAAATCTGTTTGGAAGAAAAGATGTGAAAATGAGATCGAGAGAAAAGAGGTCTGGACTATTGGAAGTCTAGAAATAAAAAGTGTAAAGTCAAAGGTCGAAGGATCGAGCGAATCGATCTCGATCGGTCGATCACGGGCTTTGTTGCGATCGGCACAATTACCACGCGATCTTAGTCAAACAAACGCGGCGTTTAACATTTTCTCGCACGACGCATTCCCACAATTAATCATCCCCACTCGCGAGGATAACGTCATGCAACTGAATCACCGCGGGGCCGCATCGCGCAGAAAAAGATAGCGATGCATTGGTTCAAGGTGGCCCCGCTCGCCGGCGCAAATAATTACTCTTGCGGCATTTCTAGAAATCATTCGAGATTCTGCTCGATTGAATGCGAAATATCGCGCTGAATCTTAATTGTGTGTGCAAACCAATCAATTACAAAATCATAGCCAGAGATGGCGCAAGCGGCAATCTCGCGAATTCAACTAGTGTCTTTGTAAAAAATAAGCGCCCAATTGGTCGACAACAAGTGTTCTATCGCGGCCTGGCGGAACACGCGCGTTCCTTTTTTATTTGATTTCTATATCGATACTCGACGCTCTCTTTTACAGCGAAATCCAGTTAGAGAAATTTTAATGCTGATTTCAGGTTATGATATTTTACGCTAAATGGAAAATCGCATTGTGCAATGAGAATAAATAATCTTTGTATATATATATATACATACTTTTATAATATTTTATTGAAAGCGACATTAGAGGAGATTTTATACAAAATTATGTCAAGATTTCTCTGAGCGTTGCATAGCATTTCAACGGTAAAATTCATGCGGTTAATCGGGAGAGTTATTCTGTACAAATTTGTTTCGGTTTCAGCAGCAAGTTCTTACAAATATCCAAGTTTCGTGCAATTTTCATTTGATTTTTTGACTCCTATAAATTCGACAGGCAAAATTCGGCATTTTCCATAGTTTAATCGACCTATTATAAGGTTTCTATTTCGAAACTGTTAAATTACGGTTTATGTTGCTGCCAGTGACTTGCTTTTAAGTCATCCAATTTTGATTTCGTAATATTTTTAAATAAGAAAATATCACGTATCACAACTGACAATTTTGAGTCAGCCAACTCAATAATATTTGATCGTCGAATTCGTCGTAATAACTTTTTATTGTATCTTTCGAATGTGAAACTATTTCTCCTTAAAAAAGCAATTCCCTAACGCCTATACCGAATTCTAAAATAATAAAAACAACAAAATACGTCACGATCAATATCCCTCTAGCGTATACTTTTTCCGTAAAGAAGTCGTGTACTATTTTTGAACAATCAATTGACGATTAATCAAAAACGCTAGCTGTTATTAAAAATAACAATTCTAGGATGGTGTTCTCAACTGGATTAACATATTACTACGTCATTGCGTCAATAAGTTGGACGTAGCTTGTCAATGATAGGACAAGCCGAAAAGGAACCAGGACAAAAATGTCTCGAGTCACGTGTGTGTGTGCGCGCGCGCGCTTTCGAAAATCCAAAATCGAACGTCGAGTTGTTGACTCAAGTGTTGTGATAGGCCGGTTGCGCGACTTATGAATATAACGCATTATCTCTGGGAATGAATACATAATGCTGGGCTTTATCACGCGTTCGGATGGCTGTACGGTCCGGGTTTTATTAGCGTTGCGCGCAGCCACGAGGGCTTTGAAAAGCCAACAAAGGCAAAATAGAGACATGCCCCGACGCCGCGAACGTGAATGGAAAAACGAGCAGGGCCTTCGGGGAATATTAGAACGTTTCTCGCCCGTCATTCCGATCAAGTCGCCCCTCCCCCTCCCCGCTTGCGACGCGTCACGACTTAAGAATCTCGTAATTGCACGCGCCAACCGAGCATCATCGTTAGGCCCCGTAATCAACCAAACTGCCAATGTCACTGGCTCTTTTTCCGCTGTATTAATAGTGCCGTCGCTAATTTCAACTTCTTTTTACAACGTTTCCTCTCAACATTACGCATTTCTACATTCGCAAAAGCAGATTGCTTCAAATTGACAAAACTTCGGACAATTTAAATTTGATCGACGAAATTAGACGTTTAAAATAGCTGATAGAATGAAATGGTGCAACGTATAATCCACTTTATAATGTATTTTCATTCCACTGAGGATGAGAAAAATGTGAAACTTTCGTCTCATCATATTTTAGTGACTCTGCGTTCGCTCCAGCGAGACTTTGTACACGAACCAATGACGGACGCGCACGAATCATTATAATTTAAATAATTCTTGATTAATTTAAAACAGAAAATGCGCTTATCTTGATCGCACTTTTGGGCGCCTCTAAAATGATACGTCATTCAACTTTTATCTCCGTGTGAACGCAAAGTGATAAATAATTTCTGTAACTCTGCTACGGCCCGGAAAATTCTTTCTCGCTCGCTATCCTTTGTTCGTGTTTTTTCTTCTTTTTCAAATGGTTCATTTTTTATCATTGCTACGATTTATTCCGCCCTGGCTCGACGCAGTTGGCTTTGTTTTTAGCCGAACATCGAATAACGAAATATTTCTCAAAGACACACGCGTTCTTTATAGCGAACAATTATACTTGAGTCCGACTCCGAATGATTCACTAGTATAACAAATAAAGTAGATAACGTGACTATTCAAATATTAAATTGCCAGATGTTTTCCAAGCTGTAAGTAAATCTAGAAACGCTTCGTTTCTTATCCAATAAGATAAAACATCTTTTACTTGCAATCATTTTTTCACGTACAACATACTTTATTTTTGAGTTTTAATACTGTATTCTTTCACTTTGAAAGATTTTTCTTTGAAATTAGCCTTTTGATCTTTCTCAGCTAAGCTATGAAATTGCTGAATAGTATAGCTTTGAGTGGTAGCAACGTTTGGCAAATAATTATGTGATTAAAATTTGTTGACTATTCCTTGTTTTTTTCATCATTTTCTTGTTGTAATCTAGTCGTGCAAACATTTTACGTGAAATAAGTTTTTTCGTGATAAAATTACAAATAGCCACGCAATAAAAAAGTGAGCATAAAATTATATCCTTCGAAAATCCATTCTGGAAATGCAGCGCGATCCGTTATGAATACTACATTGGTCTTCTACTCATTAAAACTCAATAACAGAGAAAGAGAAAATGACAGTACTTATAACGGACTACCATTGTAATAAATCAATTCAAATTATATTCTCCACTTTTCGAATGACGTTTTTTCTTTTTCGAGTTACTTTATTAATGTCACCGTACGTGGAATAAATTTTGAATTTATGAAGTCTTAGAAATTCAACACGAAAATTACCGCAATCAAAACTATCCTACAAAGAATTATTTATTAATTTTTGGACATCTTCAGAGAATTTCAATTAGGGATAAAAGGCGTGTAGTAAATTTTGTATCGCTATTAAAAATGTATCGCAATAAAAGCTGCTTTTCAAAATGATTTCTCAGCGGTGAAAAACTTGTGACAAAGTTGTTCGTGTTTTGAAAACTAATTACCAAATAAGAAGAGCGAAACTGCAATTGTGGCAATTCGTTAAAGCCAAAATTTCAGTGCTTTTACCACGACCAGTCGAAAGGTCCGAAGCTTTGCATTATTTACGCTAATGGAATTGTTTCAACCAGAAAGTCCACTCCTCGTGAGAGCCATTTTTTATCTACGAATCGTGCGGCTGAGGAAAGTGTCTCGACTGCTTTATGATGCCCAAAATGTATGCGTTTGTTGCACGAACAGTCCAGACGCGCAGGGCCTGGAAAATCTGGCGCGTCGGGACAATTAATTTTCCATCGGCTGTTGTCGTTGCATTGACAAATGGTGTCACACCATGGCCATGTGTTTATACTTTTTCCCGTGTGAAAGCGCTAATAATGCGTTACTATTCACGTAGTTGGCAACAAAAAGCTCGTATTTACGAATCCAATGATTACCGAGAACAAAAATCATTTTCATGCGTTTAGCTTGATTGTGACAGAACATCGCGTATACATCATTAACACGAACGCATTTAAAGTTCTAATGAAACAGGATTTAGAAGTGCTCAAGTCGGCAGATGAAAAGAAACGAAGAAATTGTTGACGCACAAAAGCGTATAACTTTTTCAAGATGTTGCGGTTTGAATGCGAAACAGCCTAATTTTGAGGAAGCGAACGTTTGTTTATGTGCATCTGTGTGTAAAATATAAAACAAAAGACGTCACAACGCATATGCAAAGCAAAATAATAATAATAATCATAACAGTAGTAACAAAAGTCGGCACAGGCTTTGAGTCGGGGGAAAATAATAATAATAATATTATATCTCTCTAACGCGTTCGGCTTTATCGTGGTGTTAGATATAAACGTGTAATACTTTTTTATAGCACTCCAAAGACTACGATTCACCTATAGCACGGCCGTTTCTTTATCTCAACCTCTAGTACACGTGGGGAAAAAAACTTTACCAACAACGACATAGACGACGTCGCATTATAATTATTACTCTCGTGAAACGACCGACGTAATTACACTGTATAGCGTTTCTTTCATTCCGTCATACTTTGTAACTGTGATCCGAATTTCTTGATCGATTCTAGCTTCGTCCGGAAGTTATGTTTGCTCACTATTATCATACCACTATCCTTTAGAATTACATAATTCGCGTCATTTTCACGTGATGCAATCACACAAATCACATGCGTTATGAAATTCATTATGAACATGTGACTGCGGAGGTCATTTGTAAGAACAAGTGAAATTATTCATGTTCAGCCAAATTGAAGTATTATTCTTTTTTGAATTATTTTCTGTGGCTTATGTATTTTCAGTTTTTTCCTTATTTTTTATATATTTTAATATCATTTTGAGCATTTTTTTTTCTATTTTATTTTTTCACCGCAAAATGCTTTTCTACGATGTTCAAAATTTTATCGAAATTATAAATATTAAAAAATATTTACCTCCGGAGAAATTATCGAGCTTTTAAAATGACAAAAAATGTTTTTCAAACTGCGTTAGCAAATTGGATTATTTGACAAAATGATTATGAGTGATACATGTTTTTAGATATGAGACACGCGATATAATTTGAAGATAATTTACATATTAACTGGAGTACATTATTTCGAACATATTCATAAGAAAGTGTTAAAACTACTTTTTAAATTGTTCTCATACGTCAAAAATTTGCTAAGCTTGAATTTTAGTGAGTTTTACATTTTTATTTTGAAAGAAAATAAAAAATTAAGTTGACGTGTATTTTAGAGAAAAAACTTACATTTCTTTTGTGACATAATGGAAAAAAGACGGACAAAAAAGATAGCGAGTTATGAAAATGTTGCAGAGTGGAAACGCGGTTTCGCTAGAGATTAAGCGCGACGTTGCGAATCAATTTTGCAAGGCAACGTTATGCGGTGATAAAAATCGTTTTGTCGTTTGAGAATCAACGGTTTGGACTTACGATTCGATTGTAAAATGGCCGTTCGGCTTTTACGGCTCGCTTGGACCGTCTAATTGAAAATAAAACTTTTTATCGCTTTTCAAATATTAATCGCGAATAATACACGGAACTCGGGTGGCCTCAAAAAGTATTACCAGATAACGCTTTTTATTTGCCGCAATGTGTTTCCAAAATCATTTCGATGAAATCATTTTCGACCTTAATGTTCTTCAAACGACATATATCATTATTACATATTTAATCAATATACTTGCGTATTGTTATCCATTGCATACACATTTTATCAATTTTAATGAAAAACTGTTATCAGTAAGGGAGCATGAATTTCGAAAAAATACAAAGTTGGTGAAATTGAAATTAATATTCGAAAAGTTTGTTTCATTCGAAAGGACCGATTTCCGTTAAAATGTGATAATTCGTACTTGATGTTATCGAGAAATTTGGAAGTAACGGTTTCGAAAGCTGTTACTCGATGAGGTTCCGCAAAACGGAAAACTATTTTTCCGATTTTCGCGGTTTAGAAACATTAAACAAGATGGCCAGCTCCGCCCTAGAAGAGCCAGGCAAACGCGGTTCGATTGTCCACGCCAATTACGCCCACAACACATTTTACGCGTAATTAAAGGCTTGATCGATGGTATCCTGTAGATGTTTCTTGGCTCGCTTATTTGCACACCGCACTATACACGTCGCCTGCAGTTAGACGCCGATTGAACGTCGTGCGATTGGCTGAATGACGTCAGCGCACCCTGTTCGTTTAACTCGCAAACAAATTCGGCGACAATAACTGTAGAGTTGCAATGAAAGTGCTTTTTCGTTTCTCCAACAAAAGTTGCTAACTTGAAAGCCTTTGAATTATACATCGTTCTCATTCATATTCACAGAGCAAAGGATATAAAAAAGAAGAAAAAAAGAATTGGCGGGAAAATGACGTGACAAAGTGCGCGACACGTCGCGAATCGATCTTTTTGACGTCGCGCGCATGATTTTCTCGATTGAGAAAAATCTCGACGGCGTTTGCATTGCAAATGCAGGGCGAAGGCGGATTGGCTAGCGAGACGCATCTTGGTTCGCGCGCCCGCAACCTAAATAAACCGCTGGAGCCCTTGGCCGCGCGCGGAATAAACAACGAGGAAGGACAAATAAACGCGCCGCGCGCTAACATCCGGCGCGCGTGTTTGCTTATTTAACTGTCGATCGGCGAACTAAAATTAGGCACCAATTCATTAGGGTTCACGGAGCTGCGCGCGAAACACGTGCGTCTCGACGAATAAATAGCGAGTTAGGATGTTGACAAATGTCTCATAGTTGGCACTCGAATTGTCGCCAAAGGCAAAACACCATCGCAGCTTAAATTCTCCTTAACTCTCGGCCATGTTATTGAAATTTAGTGCCGACGATCGAGCTGTGTTCGCCTGAGTGCGCGCGCGCGCACACCAATTGATACCGAGGAATGGGAGTTGGATACGCCGCTAAATCCGCTCGCGATTTTGCAACACGATCCAACTTTTGGTCCAAAATTTGCACGCACTCGCCATGAGCGAGAGTAAACTTTCGCAGAATATTCGCCTCGAGTTTAGCTTAATCTGCAGTTATTCGATACTTTGAATTATGAGTTTTCTGCCGCGGGACCGTGCGGGTTTTTTTAATCCGATTGCGCGGGAATTTATTTCCCGCGCTTTGCGTGTTTTAATAGTTATTCGAGTGCACCGAATGGCGCAAACTTCGACTTGATTAAGGGAGTTTCAACCGCTGCGACAAATTCATAGTGAACAAAGAAATGCGCGGTTAAGGGACGGGCCGGATGCGTACACGTAATCGTGACTTTTAGTGTCGGACGGATGATTTAATATCATTTTTGGGGCGGAAACAAATTGTGACGAGAAAAATAAACAACGAGCAAATTTTGTATTCCATTTTAGAATTTTTTGCACGAAACAGAGTCAGATCGTAAAATCCAACTTTGTTTATTTTCAAAGTAATGACCTTAAAGGCTTTGGAATGTGTTACGAAAGTTTTACACTGAAACGTTTGCGCCTGAATCAACAGCTGGAAAAAACGTTCACGGATGTTTTACAAATTGATTGCACTTTTCGAATTTTAGATTGTTTATATTTTCTGTTGAACAAATAATGTCTGTCCTCTTTTTTCTTGCTTGCACTAATTCAATTTTTTAAACAAGTTGCAATATTTTGCATTATATATTACACATACATAAACAGTTTTGGATGAAACGGATAATTTATTTTCCTAGTTTTAAATGAATGTCGTCATCAGCGGATTATGTCGAAGCTTAATTAAACATTCAAGTTTCGAAGTTAATTTTTCGAGCATAATTTTACGTTAATTCGAAATGTTATTCAATAATTTCTGTTTCATAACTTGTCCCGCATTTTGTTATATCAATATTATAAAAATGATATCACAAGCTGTAAATATAATTATAATTAAATTATGTGTATTGTTGTTGCAAATTTATATATAGTTTTTATTGGTCATTTATGCCAAGTATTATTTTCTGTGACAGACGTTGCTATCAATATCCATTGATACGATAAATAAACATCCATAACTACGAGCAAACGATTAATTAATGCAAATCATAAAAAATTCATGATTGAAAACTTGTTTCATTTACCATTGCCACGACTCTCTAAATTTGAATAAGTGAAAATCACTCACAATAAGTGAGAATATTCACTTGATCTACGTCAATAATCGAGTTTTCATTGGACGTGAGCTCGCCAATATTAACATAGAATAAGTTATTATTTAATTACGTTGTTACTCATTTCTCACGTGCTTAAATGTAGAAAGTAAAATTTCAGTCATTCGCGATATTTGTTAACGTAAAATTAACAATTCGTAACAGGAGTGAGAGTTTTTATATAACACTGTGAAATGTTTAGTTTACAATTACACAATTACATTAACAAATTCAACTCGAGGTTAAGCATTTAAACTTAGAAACTGTTTTTTGTTTATTTATGAATCGCTCTCGACTTTTTGAAATGGAAACGGCAAAATTGCGAAAAAAACATTGGCCCAAAGATAATTGGATTCAAATTTATTTGCATGATTTACAGATAAATAAAGAATTATCATAGCGAAATTTGCACTTTAGAAACTATTGTGCATTAGCGTCGGGAGGACAAAAAGTTGAGGGTGAGAGAGGGAAAAAGCATCGGAAGGTCTTGAAACATTAGTCTAATTCGAAAGTTCAGGTAGCATGATAACAGCCGACGTGGAGTGTTTAATTTGACGTTTAAAGTTGCGAGACAGTTTTTTAATGGCAAAAAAGTTGCGATAAAAAATGTGTACGGCATTACAGCCGGCGTGAAACGTTCCAGTTATTCTGAATTCGCGTGAAATTGTGGCATAGTTATTCTATTGTTGAAGGTTAACCCTCAGGCGCCGCGGTCTTCCTCCGTAATTAATGCGGATATCACGTTATAATTGCAACCTTGCTGGATGTGGGTGCGCGCGGTAGGAAAAGCAAGCAATGATAGTTGCAGCTTTTAGTCGCTGCACATAATTTCGGATAATTGTTGCTATTGAATCTTAATTACTGTGTCTTATTATGATGATGACACACGTCATGGAAATTGTGCCTCAAAATTTGTACTTGTGTACGTACAATATACATTGTGTATTTTACATGAAACTTGTTCCCAAATGATATTTTTGCCGGCAAAAAATAATAGTTTCCGGCATCTCTGATAATAACATGCGGCAAATTATAAAATAAATGAACAAATATATACAAAATAAATAGCTTCAAATACAACGAAAATGTTTGTTAATCTTATATGCTTATTTGTTGTTGTTGATAAAGACTTAATAACTGAGTGGAGTTTCCATGTAATTCGTCTGCAAAGGTAAGTAAAGTACATTTCGCATTAAAGTATCTTGTGATAAATGTTCGGCAAGGATGCGAATAAATTAAATATGTGAATCGAACCTGAAAATTATAAATGGAGCCAGTGACAAGACTGATCGTTAAATTGGTTTGATGTGTTATCAAAAAAATGATTATGCAAGTGGAAAAACCATATTTTAAATTGATCAAAGTTTTCCAATTAAGTCGACGGAAAGACGCTGAAGTGTAATAAAGAAGTCTAAGCGCAGTCATTGGGGTAGTACAAGTATTTATCCTTGCGATGTAAAACAGTTTTACGTTCTGAAAAGACCGTTAGCATAATAAGTCGTGAAACTCAAGAATCACTTGAAACATTCGAGCGAACGAGAATCAATTACGGAGATTCGAAATAAAGCCTGGCGCAGCGAATCCCCTGAAGAATAGCGCGCATTTCCACTGACGATGGATTCATTCGATTCAACGCCACACAATATGAATCAGCAAGTCCGACGATTGGCATGCCCCAATAAACAATATAGCTGCGATGTTTCTTCGTATCAAACAATGTTAGACTACTTGTACGCGAACTCGAATTATGCGCGATCCATTACGAAGTGCGGAGCGACACGAAATAAGCCTGCCGGAGTATAACGTGTCTAACTATTGCGCGCAGTAATGTGCGTACGATCCTCAAAAGAGCGCCTGCCTCCCTCCTATTCTTTCGGCTGGAATTTGCATGCGCTCCGTTCCGCCGGCTAATTCGCTGCCACTCGATCCATATACATAAGTCGAAACACCTGAATAAGTCTTGTTAATAAACATGAAACTCGCTCGCCGAGTGTGCCGCCGCCACCACCGCTTCGTGTTCAAATGTTAATTCGGACTTTACACGAGTAGAAATAGCCAAAAGTTTCGTAACTTTTTCCGAGACAGGTGTTTTCAAATGATTTACCACGTGTTCCTTATTTATACCAACGAATTTACGTCCGTGTGTATAAGATTCGTGTCTGCTGCTATTCCAGCACTTATTACCTTCGACAAATTTCATTGGGGAAGCCATAAAAATCATTTCACTGTTCCTCTAACACAATTTCAGCCAGAGAGTATGTTGAGAATAATTTCAACAGTAAAATGTGGATAAACTTGACCAAAACCGCAGAAATTATTATATATATATATGTTTATATATAATAAGCCATGGCTTTAATCTGAATTTTAATTTTTCAACAGTGTTTAGAACTATTAAAATTGCAATATGTGATTTTACAGAGCTAAACCGAATAAACGCATGTCTTACAATTAATGTAAACGTTGAAACATGTCTTTGCGCATGCGCAGATTGTAAGAACGGTAAAGTGATCGCGAATGAATTTGGAAAATATGGAAAAAGCAATCACGTCGATATATAAAAATAAATAAACTTGATTGAAAATCTCTATATTTTCTCTGTAATAAATTGTTAATAGTGGAATCTGAACCAGCGAATGGACATATTTATAGATGCATTTCCTCAATTTCTCTATGGTTGTACCTTGATCGGCATACTTGGATGATTAAATTGAAATCAATTTATCTTCATTGGTAGATAGTAGAATCATCAAAATAAAGGGAACAGTTGGATTTGAAAGAAAAAAAAAAGTTGAAAATGAAGCCGAGTCTGTGGTCGTGTGCATTTGATTCGAGCATTTCTAACAGTACATGTGCACGTGACGCGGAGGCTCTCTCGCTTTCCATCCTCCGTTCTGGTTCTCGGTGTAACTGTTCGACGCGGCACAAAAGTGGCATTGTCTGTGCCGCGACTAATCGCGGGCGCCCGTTTTATCGGCCAACGGCGGCACTCGTTAGTCCTCGATATTAGGTTACGTATTTGTATGATTACGTTGCTTTTTCGTTCTCGCCGGGACGTATTGCTCGGGCAAATCTTGGCGCGTCAAAAAAGCCGTATGCTAATTAGCGTCTGGCTTTAGCATACAATGGACGTTATCTTTTTGCGCTAACGAGATTAGGTGTAACGCTTTAATCTAATTAGCGTGCGCGTAGCCACCTCGTTTGGCACAATAGCCGTTCGTTTGCCTGCTCGGAAGGAGAAAAAATTTCAATTTCTCGCGCACTTGTTGGCTACTTGGTCGAGTGTTTAGAATTAGCTTCAAATTTATCGGAATCAGATACGATTCAGCGGATGGATTTGTCCGCGAGTTATGGCCGTTTGTTTGCAGATTCCTCGCCACTTGGATTTCGCATTACAAAATAGCAACGCCTGTTTCATGAGCGACCGATATTTAATCTCGAGTCTCGCAGCCGGCTAGATTGTTTCAATTAAAACTTTGCAACTTAACAAGATTGTTGGCGTTAAATGCGCGACAACAAAAACGCCTTCTGGCTTCAATTCAGAGCGACAACATTTGCACTCAAGTCGGTTGGTTCGCGAGACCGAAAACTCACGGCTTTTGATTCGTCTCGCGAGGATTATTATGAGAGTCAATATCCCGTTGGCTTGGGGGCGCTTCAATGAACCCGCGTGCCTCAAAGGAACGTCTCGCCGGACAAGTGTTTCATCTCACTAGCGGATGCCTCGGGATGCCGGCGCTACAATCGAGGTTGAGGCAATCGTCTTGTCGACGTCTCGAGCTTGTGTTTATACGAACTGGCGTCGCGGCTGCTCTCGTAACAAGCTGACACTTGTCCCCGATCGCGGCGAATGTCTTAAGACAATCGCGTGATTTGTTCCATTTGCGTAATGTTCGCACGGATTAAAGCAGATTGAATGAATCAGTGAAGCGCGTCACTCAAATGCATAAACGCGCAGACCTTCGAGAGGAAAAAGTTGAGCTCGATTGATGTAGCGAAATCGATTCATCGCGTTTGCTTCACACAACCGATTGATTGCTCGTGAGAAAATACTTCACAGCCGATCTCGACCACTGTAACGGGATGTACCGAAAAATTGATGGCTAATTTCGAAGGCGGATGGAAAAGAATGAATACCGATTGATATATTTCAACCGATTTCGCCCGATACATTCTCATTAGAACGGAACAAAACAGACATTTGTCAGGGGCTGAGATAACGATGATATTAGTTGGCTGATCGGAATGTCAAAAAACAAAAACGAATTTACGCTTTGGAATAATTGCGCGGCAATTGGAACGCCGGGATCGCTTGACGATATGCCGATTTCTTCTCAGCGCTAAGTAGTCGAGTGGAATTCTTATTAGGCCTATTGTTTGGCGCGACAAATTTACGATTCAGCCGTACGTTTTCCTCGAAGGACAAACTTTTTCATGCCTGTAGTTTTGACACCTCATCCGCTTTGTTGTCATTTACTAGGTTACGGCCCGACGACGTTGAGCTCAAAAAATTGCGCAGAATCGTAGACGTTTTTCACAGCAGATTCCCCGGTCGACTTGATTGGTTGTCAGGGACTCGGCCATGTTGCGGATTTCGGTCAGCCAGTTCGAAGAAAGACCTAATGCTATTGGAACGATTATTATATTATTGATATGGATTCTGGATGATGACGAAGAGTGTAAGCACGTTAACTCGATACGAGTTCTTTTCAGTGTGACTATCATTCGAGACGACGCGACGCTCAGCTTTTGATCAGGAATTCGTAAATCAGTGAACTTTCACACACGTAATGAACACTTCAGGCTCGTCTTCTTGTTCAGCCGAGCCGAGTCTTAGGGAAAAAGGACTGCGAGGCGGAAAAGAAAGGCAGAAAAAAGCAGCGAGAGAGCGCGAGCGAGACGCAATATAAAAGGATCACTCGCGCATCTCTCTCGCTCTTGTTCGTCTTAGAAGTTCTCGTTCTGGCTTTCAGTGAATCTCAGTGGTTGCGCGCTGGCTCGCTGCATATACGTGGCAACAATGTCGAAAAGCCAGCTGTCGTCGGCATCGAGCAGGTCAGGACTCTCGGCACGATCCGTTCAGGATGTTTGGTCTCTCGCAGCCTCCGCGTCTTCTTTTGCTGCACGCACACACACGTTCGCACACAGACACGTGCACACATTTGTCGTTTTCAAAGGCCATGCCAAACACCGGCAGGAGAAACCCGAATTCAATAAGCGCAGTTTAAACTACAGAACAAACACAGCCGCCTCCGCATAGACGGAAACTCGCTCGTGAAGCAGCTAACATTTTTCGTCGGGATATTCCCGGCCATGTCCGAACTAAATAATCGTATCGAAACGCCCATGATGGATCGATGCATCCTGCCTGTTTCAACGGCCAAATTAGTTGACTAGAGAGTCGGTCTGTTTTCGTTGCACAAACTCGGCAGGGGCAAAGGGAGGAAATGATTATGATGGAACGAGTGGCCGATGCGAAATAAATTATATGAAATACGCCAGTGTGGCTTTATGTAGCTACATGAATGCACTTTACGTCAGAATTTACTTTTTACGCGATTTAATTAGTAGAATAAAAGAAGCGTAATTCTAAGTAATTGATCAATAGAGAATTGTGGCCACATCATTATCAGCTTTTAACAGAAACTTTACTCGTACAAAATTTTTTCCTTTTTTCTTTCGCCTACAAGGAAGAGTTATCAAATTCTTGGAGTTGTAAAAATTTTACGATAATTTGACGTTTTCTTAATTTGTTCGACACTTTTTTACGTTTGTGTTTTACTGAGATATGTTTTCTTTTGCTTTTCGTGAAAATATGAAAACAAAAGTTTGCTTAAAGATCAACGGGCTTCGTAAAAGTGTGAACATAAAATTTTATTGTTTAGGTACGTGTTACGAGTACTGGGAGGAAAAATATGAGAAATTGCAATTTATGCCAGACGGAAAACATGTAAGACCTTTTTCTACATAAAAGTAAACGGTTCAATGGAACAAAGAAAATTATTACCAAATTAGAACATTTTTTGTTAGTTTAGACAGTTATGGCGATTTCATTTTGGTATTAAACTCGATATTTAAATGATCTTTCCCTCGTTTTTTTCCTCTTGAACTGCCGAAAAACCACATTATTTCAGGAGTCTCAAAAGGACTCACTATTTCCTTATACATTCAATAACTGGACATTAATAATAAAAACAACAATAAACTTTATATAGTAAAGTAAATATGCGAATTCATCATTTTGTCCTACATTGAACAATTAGATGAATTATATTTTATTCAGTTCAAACATTTGTTGAAATTACAAAAGGATAGTCGTATAAAATTTTATAGCATTCAAATGTAGAAAATGATTTTTATGTGATATAATAATAACGTTTGCTGACAATACAACCAAATTTTAATGTCCTCATTTTTTCAACCTATTATTCTGTTTTTAGCTCCTTCTATATAGTTTTTGTACATTTTATGCAATTACAATATGTTTTCAAATTAATCCTTCTTTTTAAAAAATTCATACAAATTAGGACGAACAATTTCATTCCATTTATGTGTTGTTTAAATAACTATCTTTTCACAAACTTACTCACTGCGATGTCTGTTTTCGCAATTCAAAATTTTTAACCATTTTTTGGGATGTGATAATCAACTTATACTTAATAGAGATGTTCACATATATCGTTCTGAATTATATTAAAGTTTCTTGACATAATAATTTCATTGTTTGTGTTGTTAAATTGTAGACAGTGAAATTAATTGTGATTTCTTAATGAAAAAATGCATCTGTTTCTGACTAATATTTCAGATGAGTTTAATTCCAAATCATACTCATAAATAATAAGTTTATAATGTTTATCAAAAATAGCCCACAAAAAATAAAAATTTATAAAAACAAATAGTTTCCCAGTCGATATTGATTAAAAGCTATGAAAATTAGTAAAAATATCTTGAAATGTTCTAAAAAACGAACTAGCTAACCAATTTGGTAACTTTTTCGTTTATTGCAACGGATAATAATAAAAATAATAAGTAAAATAATAATGATAGTGTCAATGATGGCTATGAATAATGTTAATAAAACGACAATATTAAATAACGTGGTATTGATTAAGTTGATCAGCTATTTTGGAGAAGTGAAGAACAGAAATATAATTTAATAAAATGTCAATAATGAATTTGGAAAGCTGACAACGATCAAATCAAAAAAGGAAGCCGACAAAATCAGCGACTCTAAAGCTTATCAAACTAAACAGAGAAAAAGAAGTACAAACTCTAAAGGTAGACGATACATCGTGTCTGTTAGTTTATTTAGGATGCTGTCGGGAAATCAGATCGCAATAGCGAAAACAGGGTTTGTTATCAACAGCGGCCGACATCTGGCCACGACTTTATTTTTCAGTTTACGTACCGGCACCCTTTCGGAACAATCACGGAACGGTCTTCTTTCATGAAAGTGGAACAATGCCGGCCATTTATCCCGGCAGCCAAGGGAAGCCTGCGCGCCGTCCCCTCTCACGGCTCTGATAAAAACTTAAATATGTTTTGGCCTCGGACCTGGGCGAGGAATTTAAGTGGACCTTAGAGCCCGGGGATAGAGAAGACGCCGAGAAATTTGAGACGCGAGAGTTATGGCGATATAGACTGCGTGCATTATCGCTGTCAGATGTCGCCGACTAGCAGTCAGATGTTCAAACTCGATTCCATTAGGGTTAGGGTTCAAGCCGGGAGGGGGCGAACTGTTGGTTGCGATGCCTCGCTCAAATTTCTCCGACTCGCAAATAAAGTCACGTTGATTGATACACTTACTTTATCGAACGACCAAAACCCGAAACCGACAGACCTCGTTGAGCAAACACAAAGACGTCAAAATAACAGCGTATCCGTAGATTAATGAACTTAGGTATTTATGACATTTTGATCACAGGCGTGTGCGCACACGTTTTCCGCCCCAACAAATTTACATTTCCCAACTCGGCAGTATCCATTTAAATGAGCAAGAAGCTTCAATCAGAGTTCATTATTTACCGGTGCAGCCCGCATCTACTGCCAAAGATGTGCCATTCAATATCGACGTGTAATTATGTGAGCAGGTCGGGAAAAAAATTATCCTCCCTGCAGTGTTGTTTTGTTTCGCCAGCCAACTTCATAACATACAAGTTTTCATCGAACATTTTTTCTGCTTCTTTACAACATATCTCGTTCGTCTTTTTACTTTCGAACTCGATCGTACAAAATGAGTTTATACTCATAGTCGTCTGTTACAAAAACCACCCGACGAAGCTCTGTGCCGAAGTTGCATCAAAGCTATTTTCATAGTCGGAAAATAAGCTTACCTTAAATATTTATTTAACGGTGTGTTTTGCGCTGAGCCAAGCCTGTCATCTCGTTCATACAGCGCAACCTATAAACAAAGAAAACACGAGTACGGTGAATTGCAGCGTAATTAATCAAACTTACAGACTAGCGCTTTTCCTTAAGCCAAAAACGGTTAATTATCAATAACGATGTTCACGTGTGCGCCCTAAAATAAAGCGACCACCGACCACGTTTAGCGTGATGAATTCCGCAAGCTCCGTCGCTAATGGAACGCTCGCAAAAGCGTTCGATTCAGCGCTGTTAGGAAACCTGATCATGATTAATTTTTGATATCAATCATAGTTAGAAAAAGGATGCATGTGTGCACGTAAGGTAAGTGAATTTTTTTGTATAATTAAAACGCTTGCTAGGGATGAAAGCCGGCGGAGTTCTCGGGCCTGTCAAAATCAGTATAACTAGCGTGAAACCGAAGCGACGTAGAATGATGAAGACGGCTCTATCGGGGTGGCGCAGGTACAAAAGCCCGGCCCTGCTCGCAGGTACAAATGGGCAGCTGTCTCTGTCCCGCGTGCATTCTTCGGTCCGGTTATTGCGACCGGCAGATAGATTGCTTTTGCATGACACTGCGGACGTCGCCTGGTTCAACGAACGCCCGCGAACAAAGAAGCTCGACTTTGGCCCGTTGGCCAACACCTCTACTAAACATTTATCAGGGTGTGCTCGAATTAAAAACACAGACCCTTAAACACATTCTTATTATAATTTGAGAATCACTCAAACAGAGGGGTCTTCAAAGAGCCTTTACACGCTTTTTAAATGAAGCATTTCAGCCCACAGAAATGGATGTAATGTCTTGCCAGCTGATTGTCCTGATAAGACGGGCCAATTCGAGTCCAAACATGGCTCCAAAGATTCGTTTTCACCGGCCATACCTATCGGATACCTTTAAAGGCAATCTCAAATTCTATTAGTACTTATGTACTGTTTTACAGTAAAAGCAACATAAAACTTACAGATAATATATGAGGTGTCGCTTTTCTAGGTCTTCCAGTAAATCTGACTCAGGCACTCGTCATCGCATCTACATGGAATGTAGGCTGACGTATTTACCGAGTAATTAACAAATAACCATAATACTAAAACTATCGTTGTCCTATTTTTATAGTAAGTATTCACGTTTAAACGTGAAATACCATTAAAGGAATTTCATATCCAGCAGAAGCTGCGTTCTCAGATTTTATATTTTGCTACTCATACAATCCTTTGATACTGTCCAGTGATTTTTACAGGGATGTTTCATGAAGAAGACATTGCTATTAGGGGCCAGCAATCGCTGGATGCAGCGTGAAAACGAGCAACGATTAAGAGGTTAAGAGGGGTCGTTCGAGTGGACAGTTATGCGGCCACGTCGGGCTTGATTTGTTTTAGTTTGAAGCGGAGGCTTTGATTGACTGTTTATGTAATTTGGTTTATTAATCGTTCGAGGCCGAAAAGTCGGTCGCATGATTAATTGCGAGAGGCTGTAATTGGAATGAGAGATGGATGAAAAAAATGCGAGATCGGCGTGCTGTGAAGTCAGAACGAATATTTAAATTCGTGGCGGATTATGTCGTAATCGAAGAATTGACACGATCCTTCGAGTGTCATTAAGCAACAATCTGCCAATCCGATCGATCGATTGTTTATCTACGAGCGATGGTGGTTCTCCCGTTGCTGCAATCGATTAATCGAAACTGCGCGCTGCATTAGCTCCGCGCTGCACTGCGGCTATTTTAAAAACGATCCTACTTTGTTGGCGAATCTTACTTTGTGCAGCGCAGCGATTCCAAAGTGATTAAAGCGCCACACTTTGTTCACCAAAAGAGCTGCTCTTCTGATAAAGTCAGCGTTGATAGAATTATTCAATTATTAACGTATGCCTTTTATCATTCCAGCAGCAGACACTGCTGTTATTGTTATTAATAACCCCGGCGAGAGTGCGGGCGTAATTACTTAATTAGTCGATTCAATCGTGCCGTAAGACGCGTCGCGAAATTTGCCTCTCGCCGCCCCCGCGCAAGAGGCCACACCCACGCGATTGGCAGACTTGTTTCGGAGTAGCGGGCGACCGAGCGATGACAGATATATTGGAGTGACGATCACTTTGCCATTACGGACTTTGACGAACAAGTTGAAGCAAGTCGCAAAAGCAAAAGTTTTTAGCCCAACGATATCGATCGGCGCGCGTGCGGCCACGCTTTTTCGTCGCCTCTGTGTGTATTCGGCTGCTTCTTCTGCCAGCAGCTTTTCGTCCTGCTTCCATTCATTTCTCTCCGCTTTGGCGGTTGCCGGAATGATTTTCGAAATCGGCAGTCGTCAAACATAATCTGTTTGCGTCCTTGCTTACATTCTTTCCGCGGTGGAATGCCGCACGACATTAGTAGCGTTTCATTGCAACATTTGACGTGTCATGACGTATCATTTTTCTTAGCTTGCTTTTATTCGAGCCATTGGCGCTCGGGTGTCTCCGTCTCACCGACACGCTCGCGGTTCCGACCTCTCGATTTGACGAGAAAAATTGCCAAGACGCGAAACCCGACCGGTCAATAGTATACTGTTGTTGTAATGTATGCGATGATATATTTTTGTTCGCACGTTCTTTTTTCTCCTCGCGACAATTTGATCAATACTGACGCGACGTGATTGATTTTGATCTCAAATCCGATCATGTCTCGTAGTGAAAAAACATTGTTAGGTAATGATATACATATGGACTTGTACGTGTGTATGTACATATATATAATCAGCCATCTGAATGCACAATGAGTCATGAAAATCCTAGAAGCATTTCAATAGAACCCTATATCCTTTTAGGAATGCCTCACTTATCCTTGAACTTATGGCTAATTGTGTTTCGACATGCAACCTCGCGCTATTTCGTATATCGTTTAGACGTTCGCTAAGTTTTCTCATTGACCCAGAGTGAAGGAATGAGAGAGAGGCAACGAGAGAGTGCACTCAAAATTGTTATAATTAAAAAGAAAGGGACGAGTGTAAAAGAAGGACCGGTCGTTTTGGACCTTTGGTTCATTAACTGAACGAAACGAAACAGGCTCATTTCCGTGCGGCAGCTGTTCGATACAATGTTCTCGTTGAATATTTAGCCACTTGAAAAAGCAGGATATAACGTTCCACATATGTTCGATATTTTCATTCCGCATGATCCAGGCGAAGTGTGCGTACGCTCAAGGCCTCTCGCTTGGAATTGCCAATTGTTTTTGACGAGACAATGGCGTCGTCGGTCCTGGCCATATGTTGTCTCGCGCCGGGAATCAAACAGTGCGCCGGGAGAGAAAAATTCGAGCACGATCGCCATGCCCGATTGACGAGCGCCCGTGTGATTAATTCACACGTTTTCGCTTTTTTCTCGGTCAGCCTCGTGGGGCTCATTACTCATCATCTCGTGACACTCTGCGATCGTAATCGTGACGCCCGATATCGCGTGTGACTTATTTACAGTATAGCTTACATTATGGCTCAAACGGGATAACATTTATAAGTCCTCGCTGACAAAGCGCATTTATTCAAATCAGTGGCAGATCGTCTCTCCACGAGGACCCAAATTCGGTGACCTCTGGCCGCTCGGCTCCACTTCCCCTAGGAGAAAAGTATACCAAGGGCCTTCAATGCCTCTTCCTAATATTCTTTTTGAGCCCTGAAGGACAATGGTCTTATAATGCACCCTTATTGAGCGTATAATGCCTCGTCATATATTACAAGATTAATATTATGATGCTGTTATTTTTTCATAATCACTTAATAAATACGTCAAGTTACATTCTATTAAAATTTAATAAACTGTTTACTGGTCTGTTCAATGAGACACGTAGGTAATCCGCACTTCAGATACTGCAAGTTACGATAAGAGGAAGCTGGCTTATTACTCTTAGCTTGTATTTCACTTATGGAAAAGTGCACTCGCTACTAAGAGTAAAGTTGAAATTGTCGTTTAATAAGCCTTTATAAGCGCCATCGAGAGTCATATTTTCAATTGCGATAGCTTTGATAAATTTATTGTAAGTTGTATTCAAATAAATGGCAGATCGTCACGAGGTCCTTTATCGAGGGACCTTCGGGCGACCAATCATGTTCCTTCCCGATTCCGTCGGATCTAGAGACACGACTTGATTAGCCCGAGTGATTAGTCTGCGCAGCTTGCGTAATATCTCGTGACAGCCCGCGGTGTACGAGCGGCGTGACTGTAGGTAATACGGCCTGCTCGGTGCGGCTCGTCCGGGGCATCCATAAAGAATGATCGGGCGCAGATAGATACGATACGATCACGTAGCGTAACCAACTTCAATCATGCTTGAACGCTCCATCGATGCCTTTGTTTCAAAGCGCCCGGCTGGTTCAAATTATTTGCGCCAAGATCGAGCGGGATGACTATTGCGAAATCGTTCCACTTGTGCCGGGGATATTTAAAAAGCCGTTGGCTTTGTTCGCGCTCGCAGCTCCGCAATTGTAAATATCAGAGTTTTACTCTAAACCCGACTTCGTGATATCTACGTTGCGGCAAGAGCGATGCAGCGGCGCGGCCGCTCGCTCGGACACTTTATTGTAACATTGTTTGGCGCGCGGCGCTAACTTTCGCGCTGTCAATAATACAACTTACTTTGAGCGTTGGTTTTATTGAGTTGGCTAGTAGTATTGTTATTTAATGACAGAATGTCGAGGGTCGGTATATGTCGATGGTGCATCGATTTATGTAATCGAAGACGAATGCTCGAGCAAAACGGGGCATCGTGGATTCGTCGATCGTAAAACACGTTTCAATATACGCTACAGTTACATCCTAGCCAGCGGCGCTGCACTTTGCACGTAGCACGTACACGGGCGCGCGCGCGCGCGCGTACGTGTAGATGTTGGCCATAAGGGTGTGGGTAGCGTCAACGCGAGCTCGCATCGAAATAGAAGAAGAAACACATCACAGCTCACTTGTAAGACTGTAATGCGATACGGTGTAACATCGCGTAAGCATAGACGATGAGATAACAGCGAGTACAGATTGCGCGTCGACGAGCGGAGATGCACGAAAGCTCACGAGACCGCAGCGATTAGGACGCCTGTAGCCAGAATCGAATGGTTCGGGTGTGCACGTATCCGCTCGCAGATGTCAGCTCGCCAGGATCCCGAGGATAAATCACACGCAGACGGGATCCAGGCGAGGTGGCCAATAAAACACAATTGATCAAACGCGCGCAATTCGGTTTAATGTCGAATAATAACTTTACGAGGAGGGCGCATACATCACAAGACACGAGCGAAAACCATCTGCGACTACGAGCGGGCTAATCAAATCGGCTGATCCACTCGATAGTCGGGCACATTTTTCGGCCTGCTCGTAATTCACAGGGCCGAGCGTATTTTTCGCCTGGGCAGGATAAACGGATCGCATTGACGAGAGGCGCAAAGTGGCGGTTATCTGGAGAGCGTACGTCGGCGTGAAAACGAGCGCTCGCTATCGCTTTCGATTGGCTCGCAGACCGGATTAGCGGCCTGAGCGCGCAATGGGATGACTTCTCGTTGACTGATTTATGTTCAGGATCGTGAGTCAACGCGTTCCAGTTACACGTCGATATGGTTATTACAGCGCACAGTGCTCCGCCGCACTTGTTCAATGATGCAAAGACAAATCGATATACACATAGACACAATTGCGACGTCGGCTATCTTTTCCTTTTGCCCAGACATTAGTCTTATCTGATGATCATGTTTAAATAAACACGTGGCTGTTACATACAAAGACATTACTGAGCAACACAGCTCGCACAGGTATGCATGTATTAACACTTGTGAGAGAGTTACCGTGTGGCGGTACGTGTGCTTGTAGGTAGCATCGCACCAGCACAGACGTTGCTTTTTCCTCGCAGGTCTGGCTTCCATCTAGCCATCCATCCGTGCTTCCTCCCTACGGCTTCGCAGTAGATGCAGTCCCACTCGGCAGCTGTCGGAACCTGCAAAACTATAGTTTGTCTTTAAATAGTAATGTGTGAGAAAGCTGAATCAAGTGTAACGCAATTTGGTGCGGAATTCGACGCCGGCGAAGCAAATCCGTGCGAAGCAGCGCTCTGTGCAACGGCTAGTCTTGAATTCCTTTCTACGGGATACGGCTTGCTCTCGTTGAAGTCAATTATCGGATTAACACTTCTGACCTGCGAACAACCGGCAACGGACTTTCCTCCCAGCGAGCAACGGTTTCAATATCCAGCCTCGTGGGTATATTTCCTATAGCCAAGTGTTGTTCAGGTTATGGCCTTGTCAAAAGCAGTGCTGCCTCGCAAAAGCCCTTCCTGCCGGCGTTTAATCCCAACTATATTCGTGTTTAATTAAGCCAATAGCAGGCAATTCATAGCTCCAAGAGCGAAAAGCATTGCCTGGGATAGCTCAAATGTCTTGGTTTGGTTGTGGATCACAGGCTGCATAAGCGTTATTCGTGCTATTACAGTAACTCAATTGGAAAACAATCCGACAAGTTGGTGAATAGAGCGACCCTTAGCTGGACAAGTTTTAATGACAGTTCTCTCGGAATTTCATTTGCCGATTAGCGGCTCACGTCCGAGTCAATAATCGAATTAACATTTCGAGCCTGTAAAGAGGCGAGGAGCGTGTTTATTGAATTACACGTGGACGGTTCGGGAACAAAAGACCACAGTCGGACTTTTTTGCCCAGGGTTAGATGGAGTTTAGAGTTTAGCGAAGCAGCAGCAATATCAAATGTCGCTGGCCCGGAACAAGCGTTAAAGTAGCGCGCGCTCACGCAGAAAAACCTTGCGCACAATGCAGGCTCATTCGGCTTTTCTTCTGAAGCCCGTCCGGGCTAAAAAGACGACGACTAGTCCTGACAATGGACGCACTCTGGCATCGTTTGTTTGCTTCTGTTGCGCTGCATCAGAACGGTTTTCGCGAAACAATCACACCTATTATGTGCTCGCGATAATGGGGCTGAACTTGATATTCGGCCTCGCAATTAGGCCTCGTCTAGTTAAATCGCGAGACCTAACAATGACGGATGAGTGTGCAAACGAACGCCACCGCCATGGGTCCATTCAATTGTACTCATTGGCACAAAAGCCAACGAGCGAGCAGATTCAGGCTCGCTCAAAAATAAGCTTGGCGCTGCCAATCGGACGTGTCACGTGACACACGTCCATGATATCGTATTATCGCGGTAGCGATAACACGTGGGCACACCTGGTGACGCGCAGTTGGGCGCAAAAGTTTGTTAATTACGAAATCGAACACGACGATGGGTCTTCTTTCAGGTTGCAAGCGATACGCAGGAAGACGTACATCCTCAAATCATCGTCTATACTGCTGCAAAACGGAAACCCCGCAATCGAGCTTCGGTCGCGACCCTAAGACGAAACTGGGCTAAGGGGAAAGATCCGGCAAGTGGGGCGTGGCAAGACATCTTGCCAACCAAGTTAGCCGAGTTCTAATTTCAGAAAAAAAGTCACTTGAAAAACGTGACTGTGGCACTGTAACTGACTTAAGCCCGCGCGCTCGAGCGCTGGGCCCGTTGAATCTCAATTAACCTTTTTTGTGTTCTCCACTCGCGACTTCCTCTCCAGCAAGCTCTGCGATGCTGAAAAACAGACGCTCCAAAAGTTATGCACCGGTAAAAAAGGAAAGTTCATAAGGAGTTATGTTGGCGCGTTATTGAACAGAAAACAATACAGCCGCTTATGCAATATTACGCGAACGCTGATATTTCTAATTCACGGAGAAGAATGCGATGTATGCGTTTCTTGGCTTTAATATAAGCGGTTAGTTTTAGTAAACGTGAGAAATGGGAGGTAATTGTGTCGAGCGCCCAGCTCGATGGAAATCGATTGGCACGCGAGGGAAAAAAACGAGACAAAGGCGAGAGTCGAGGAGGAGCCTCCGTCGACGAACTTTAAGCATTGTTTATTTAATAGCCCAGACAGAAATATTGAATTTGTTCAACGACGTAATTCGCTCCGCGAAATTTCATGGTCTCAGATTGTCGCGCATTATTTTATTCCTCGCGTAAATATTGATCCCCCCACTTTAGCTCGACACTTGCAAATGTCCAATTACAATTGGCGTGCCACTGTAATTAGATTCCCGTGGCACGGAAAAAGCTTCGCGGAGCTAAATTCGCGAGCGCTTCTGAATGAAGCGTCCATTTGCACAGACAAATGACACCACATTGACACCAAGCTCGTTTTTATCCGCTTAATAGTCGTTCTTAGAGTATTATTGGCTGCAGAGCGAATTAAAATTGATCATGTAACTACAAGCATATCTTCTAATTGGATATAACTGAAAAAGAACTCGTCGTCCCGGCGAGTCCGAGCTAAGAAAAACACTCGTCGCAGACTGTGCATCACACACACTTAAGAGGCCATTTTTCCAATTTCCGAATCAATTTTCATCGCTCGTATCGTTCGTCGAGCTGACTGGAAAACAATTTTCCTGCGCATTTTTCGTTCGCGGACCCTTAGCTTGGCACCCTTTTTTTAACGACGACCGGATTTAGCATAGCATGAAAATCGGATTTCATTTTATATTTGCGCTTGTCGACTGTGCGCGTCGCGACTGATATTGACATAATACTTTGCGAACCCGCGATCCTTCGGCATATTTCTGTTTTAACTCGTGCGCAAAAAGCCGCCACAAGCAAATTGTTTGAGGGAACATTTGCATAATTCATAACGAGCGAATTTATGTTCAAGGTGTTGAGACGCGAAAAACTCCCGCGCCAACTTAATTATTACATCACTTAGCACACTCCCCGCGCTAACTTGGTGCACTTGCCGCTGAATAAATTCGGCCTAAATTTACTTCGAGCGCCACTTTAAACATTTGTTTACTTCATTAGATTGGCCCATTAAGTTGGAAATGCACGGGCGTGCTTAATTGAAACAACGCCTAGCCATTTTTTCACTTCACGCACAATTGCGCTCATTTCCCCGTGAAATATTGTTATTTAAACGTGCACAAATGTTTCCTTTCGCGTGTTTTCGTTTCATTCAATCGGCCTCTTTGGCTCTTTATGCGCGATCGATTGCGGATATACTCCTCGGAATTTTTATCGCCAGCGCCGCTGGTTCTGGCTACACGTTTGATGAACAAAACATTTGACGCGCTCGCTAACTGCGAGGAGAGGTACAGCCACGGCGGCACGCGGAATATTAATGACAGTCCCATGCTTCTCTCGTGATCGACAAAAAGTCTCTCTGGCACATGCACGGACCACACACGCGACCGAGTCATTCAATTGACTCACGCGTCCGCGCAAAAAAAGAAACAAATTCTAAAATAATACAACTCGTCGGAGTAACGAGTACCTATTTGCAGAAAAATATATTATCTAGCACGACTGTCGGACTGAATATTCCAGCGGAGCCTACATATTTGAGAAGCAGAGGGCTGGATTTTAGTTCCGATTGGAGAAACGAGGAATCATTTTTTCGTCGTTTCAGTTTCTCTTTTTACGTTGTCGTTGAGCTCAAATCCCAGCGTACAAGTACTCGACGGAAATCCTAAAAATTACCTGTCACATTACGCGCGAGTCGAAAAAAAGGAGGATCGAATACAAAATCCATCAGAGCATTCGGCGTCTCAGTGCCATTTTTCTCAATCCACTTGATCAATCTATTCATCCCAGCGAATTGATACTGACAGTTTGAAAGAATCGATAGCCGACAGTGAAACCGAATCTACGTACATTTTTGAATTTCATATGAAACCCCGCGTTTACGCGTACAAATTCAAAGCCCGATAAACAAAGACACGCGCTCTGCGAATAACCCAACTTTTATAATAAAACATCTTGCAACAAGTATTTCAACTGTCTAGTCATTGATGAGACAATTTGTGATATTTGACTAGCCGAGGAAGATTCAATTACGGATATAATATACTAGAAATTGTATACACATACACTCGCATATCTATATGATGTGAAGAATATGAATATCCCATAATAACTGCCGCCAAAGCTTTCAGCACTGGATAATAGTCCGAGCCCTTCTATATACACAATCTAGTCATAAGCCAGCCTCGCTTGATAAAATAGCCAGTAATAAATTAACGATAATTAAAATGTGTATAAATATTTATCTGTGTGCGTGCGTATGCATGTGCTTGCGCACAGATGAGTTTGATTACAGTTGTGTTTTACCGTAAAACTTGTGCGTAACGCAACATTTATGGAGGTAAAAGAAAACTCGAAATGACCGTATCGATTGCCAAGAGCCACTAACCACAGGTCGCACTTTTTCCGCGTGGGAAAGCGATACTCAAATGCAATTCATTACCGTTTATGAGCATGCTTTTGACAAGCGAAATGTAAATCGCTGATGATGGAAGCCGCGAGAGTCTTCGACGTTTGCGTAAACGGAGAGAGGTGCTGTTTAATCTGCGATCACCGAGACGCCATCATCACTTTCGTGACCTGCGGGACATACGTGTCCCACTTTCAACTTATCCTCGCAACCGATAAGACGTCTTGATGCAGCTCCTATTGCGTGTTGCCCTCCAGTATGAACTCGATCCGTCCGCGGGCCATTTTTGTGCCAATTAATTGTTCGAGTAAGAATTCGTTAGCTCGTAACATTCTCTTTGGTCTTGCATTTATATATATATATATATATATATATATATATATACGAATATATGCGTCATGTATGAATACTTTACATTTT
>JABFQD010000027.1:0-53699 GCA_022817045.1 Psix sp. ZL-2020
AAGTTGAGGGTTGTGTGTGTTGCAGCAAAAGTACATTTAAATTATGCCATGTTGAAAAAACGACGACAGGTGTAAAAGACCCCCAAAATGAGTATTCGGAAAAATGTGAATCCCATTGACGGCTTATTCCAAAAGGAATAATTAAAAAAAAAATAAAAGTTGAAAGGCCAATTTAATGAAAAAAAAAAAAAAAAAAACAAAATAAAACAGGTATGTAGCATAAATTTGGGGATCGAAATTTGTTGTCATCCGAGCATAAATAATGCAGTGTTAATGAAACAATTTTGCGTCGCGTTGCCGATTGTAAACAGCTATTATACGTCGGTATATCGCTGCTGCGAGATTTACTCAAGGAGTTTCCGTGTCATCAAGATGCGCTCGCACGCATCTCGTGTGGCGCTTCCACCATATAGATGTCAAGATTTACGTCGTCCGCGGGCGCTTCCCGCGGCAAAGGATTCCGCCTAGCGTATTTGTTCGACACGGACGTTGTTTTGAAATATAAGCACGCGCCGGCGCGCGTACTCTGTGCAAAAATATGACTTCTTAACTTTTCGCCCAGTATTTTTCAGTCGTAAAAACTCCATTTGCAAAGTTATATACTCTTAGCGGCGTATATACAACGAGCTTTTCTACAAAGCTGTTAAGATATTTGGACAAATCTCATCGCGCTAAAGTAATGCAAATTACGGCTTATGAAATGAGTTGTTTTTTACAATTATTACACAGCTTTTTCCGAGTTGTTTATAGCGAAACTATTATAATTTGTAGTCGAGTAAACTACAGAAGACGAAATGAAAAATGCGCGACTGAAGCGAACGTCAGTTTGAATGTTTGCCGAAAATAACATTTATTAATCATATTGTCGTCCTTAGAGGACAACAAATCATTTTAAGTGCAAACGAGCGAGAGGATTAAAAATAAAGCCGTGACACAGAATCGCTTGCGAGAAACGCGCTCGTTACATAACAAAGTTTTCACTTATTTTGGGTCCGAGGTAAATTTGGAAACTTGTGTGACTCGTGTTTACGTCTATTTATAGCCATCGCAACAAAAGTGTGTGCACTTTTCTAAACTGGTGATTCAGTTCGAATGAGCTTCCCTTCAGCTCGACATTTCCGATCAAAAGTTGACGCGCTTGATTGGTTCTCGATTTCGATGAGTCAATCGTTTTATCGCCCCGATCGAAAGATTACGGCGATGAAAGTTTTGCAACTAAAAATGAGCTTCAGATGAAAGATCGCTTGCTAGTAATGTACAGGTGCGTAGCTGCGGGCGACAGCCGAGAAAGAGACACGAGGTCGACGACACTCGCGGATCTTCCGTTATCGCCATCTTTGTCATAGAATTCCTTTTCCTCTCTTTCTAGGTTGTATCAGTGCCGATCGAGATATCTCACTCACAGAGAACGGATGTTTTGGATCGGCACATAACAACATCGCGAATGCGTGACAAACTCACGCTTCGAGAAGTTCATTGTTAAACAGGGCCATGCGTTCACAATGATTTCAAAATATTTGCACAATTCAGCATGTATTAAGTGAGATGAAAAATTCAAATCCTTCATTTGTATGTAAATTCGTCCAGGAATTTACATATCATATTGGGTCATTTTATATTTTGTAAATTTTAATCATCAGATTTGATTTGAGGTAGAAAAGCATGATTAATTATTCAACCGCTCAATCGCAACTGTCAAAAGTATTAGAATTTTTATTTTCAATCAACGACTAAGCAATTTATGATCCACATTTCATGTGTAGATATATAGACAACCTACAAATTCATTGCTCGACTTCTGTCAATCGCAGCTTTTGCGGCGATTAATAAAGCTACGTTTTTTAATAATGTTAGACGTCATATTCTTAATAACTGCTGGCAATATTTCAAGTCTTATATTGAAATCAATTCAAACTGAATATTAAACGAAAACAAAAGTGAGTATTATGAATTGAGGTAAAATTGTATACGTCGATCTTTGCCGATTAATTTGTTCTCTTTCTTTATTTTAGTCAAATTCATTAATGTGATGTTATAGTCATAAATATTAGTGATGAATACGTTTTTTGTGCTTTCATTTAAAATCAATTCAAAATACAATAAATCGTGTGGTAAAAATGCTAAGGCTGCATAATATTTCACCGCAAGTTGTATTTAGAAAATTCCTAGAAGATTATAATGATGTGGGTACATTCCATTTGAAGCATACCGCATCTTCATTTAACATCATAATACACCACTTCTCGAAAATAGCCGAGACAAAAGATGTGGTAGTAAAAGTGACACAAGATTGTTGAATTCAGGTTGCGCGAGAGTATCCAACATCATAATGAGCCGCACGCTTGCCAAATGATTTTACTAAGACACTGTTCGCGTATTTCAGCTGGGCTAAAGGGCACCATAAGGAAACACCTGCACAACATCAATCACATGTTTTTTTTTTCCCGATCAACGCTCTGCTAAGCGAAACAGAATAATATTAATGTTCGTACATTAATTACGCATAACAGCAACAAAAATGATTACAACTTAGTTCTAGTCCAAGTTGCATTTCTAGAATAACTCAATTGATTTTTCACAAACAATACGTGGGAATATCAGTTATCATAAATATTGACTGACAGAATGAAATGCCGATGTCGATTCATAATTTAGATTTTCCATTGAATTATTGCACGATGAAAAACTGTTTGGCTTTGGTAAATTGTATTTTTATCCGCAGCAAAATGAGAACGAAGACAAGTCCTCTATTATAACGCGCTAAGAAAAATAACAAAACTTCTAATTGAAACCAAAACAAGTGGGTCTAAAATTACTATCAGTTTATCTGACAGTAATTCGAGCGCGTAAACATAGCTTCGTTTAACTTCACATTGCGGCGTGTGATGTTTCGCTTTAGCTAAATTAGGAAGCTTTGATTCAAGATTGACCACAAAGAAAGGTCGCTTTTGGAATCGCCAAGTTTTGGAGTTGTTTCATTTGTTTTAATTGTTTTGATTTCTCTATATTACTGTATTTCTTACACAATATAACTGTAGTTTGGAAACTAAGTAGGTTATGTTGAACAATCTTTGAGTAAACTGACTTAAAATAAATCTTTTTCTTTATTAGTAAAACAGATAATAAGATAATTGTTGGTAATTTCACTGAAACAAACCAGAATTATAAAACAAATTACTTTATAAATGGAATAAACGTTATTTTAGTGACTTAATGTTTAATGTAAAACAATGAAGTGTTAAAAAAGAAGTTGGATGGTGTAAGAAGCACTCGGAACATAAAGTTTTTAAAGGATATGAAGTTTTATTTGCAATTCTTATTAACCATAAATTAAGGCATTCTGTGTTTCTCGTCTGAAATTTATTTGTTACAGAATAAACGAACTGCTTCACTTCTTAATCTCATTTTGTTACGAATGGATTTTCCTTGTTGCGTAAAATTAGAGTCACATTTTGAACTTAATAAAGTATAAAGAAAGTAAAATTATAAGATTACTGTTTTATTTACAATAAGCCCGATTTCTCATATTAACAAAATGAGATTACATGATTCTTTAGATCCAGTTTCACGTTGGTTCAACATTAAATTCAATTCTCCGACTTTTACAACAAATATTACTTCAGTAATAAAATTTACCAAGAAGTAGAAATATATTTATTGTGAACAACATCACAACTTATAATCTAACAAGTTTTTCGTGTAATAAAGAAATTACTTGGAATTAGAATCTTCAAAACAAAGTCGACGACTTCAATCTGCAAGTCTAACCTGAAATACGGCTGACTTAATGCCTGAAAGTATGGTCTATAAAATACGAGCTAAAGTATGTACGGTGAAATTTATTGTTATCATCGAAGTCAACCATGCAGCGCGTCAAGTGGGTAAATATGGTGCAAGTTCCTCTGCCAAGTCGGTGCGCTCTCGCAGTCTTCAGGGCTGCTGTGCTTTGAATCCCAAAGTTGGCGTGATTCATACCAGGCTGCCAACCTCGCGAACATTTATAACGGAGTCATGTACCTGATGTCGCGCGGTGTCGTGACGAGAGACACGCAGAAAGAGGCCGTGACGCTTCGCCTGGCCTGACGCCGCGTTGACGGACGAACGTTGATTGCAGCTAGTCCACGCGCATCGCTATAGAGTCTGAGCAATCGCTATTTTATTCCGATGTAACTATCTATTTTTTAGCACAACAAATCTTTTAACTTTATTGGATGATGCAATTGAATTTTAATTTAGAAACAGACTTTGATTTGAAACGAAATTTTACTTTACTACAAAATTGATAAAAATCTTTGTTTATTTGAAATAACTATGTTAAATTATTATGTTAATTTGACCTTGACAATTTCTTGGAAATAGACGTTTTTATTGAGTTTAGTTCAAAGTGAACCATTTAATAAGCTGTGTATTTTGCTTGCTTTTTTGCATCAAAGACCGCATTGTTATAAGGTAATTTACATGTATTATCCGAAGATAACTAGTGCTTTCGACGAGCAAAGGATATGGATGACGATCTTTCGTATCGACAATGTTTAGACTAAATTGTTCGTTACAAGGCTTTGCTGGGTTATCAGCAAAGTATAGTCACGTGGACAAAAAATGTCTCGAGTGTTGAAGCGCTCGAGAAAAACAGATAGTTGAATTAAAAGCCATCCAGCGACGATGGGTTATCCTTTTAAATTTGTCTTCTCTCGGATATGATCATTCCTAGAAAATGGTTCGAAATTATCATTGAATCGCATGACGTTAAACAACAAAGAGGTGGAGAAAATTTGCATGAATTTGATAGACGTTTGAATATTCAAGCGGAGAGATTTTCACACCTTGGAGTCGAGAGTTTTGAGCGGGTCAATGAGAAAAGCGCGTTATTTAGAATGCAAAGTGAAGTAAGCAGATGACAGATATACCTGCGCGCCGAAGGACGACAGGCACAGTGAAAGATGGGGCCATTTTTCTGCGCTGTCACGTGTTATTTCATGCGAACGAATATCTACTGTACAATGATCTCCTGGATCCGTGTCAGATGCCAGTTGCTTCTATCAGCCACTTCGAATTAACGTTACGTCGGCATAGGAATATTAATAACCTGTTCTTTGTTTCGAATAGTTTTGACGGAATGTTGAAAACTTAGTCAAATGTTTCGAAATAGAAATTCAACTTATCTCTAATTAAAATGAATTTCACTCGCGGGAATTGTAAGTCTTTCTTACGAGGAAGCTCGGGCGAGAGAAGATTAATTTCATTCTCTTTTATTTTGAATTATATTATTCATCGCATTTGTGTGGCTGGTTTACGTTTGTCGAATTATAGATGACCGAAGTCAACGCAAGATTGTGATTGTTGGTGAAGAAGTATAGTTCATTGAAACGAGTATCAGTGCAAGCAAACACTTCGAGTAATTTGTTACGCCCGAATTTATTGACTCTGCTCTTTGCGGTGACTGTCGCTACTCGGTTTCAATTATAACTTCATTTATCCGTAACTTAATCATGAAAATTACGTCAGTAAAGTGAAAATTGTCGGCAAATCGTTCTTTATAAGGCCTAATCGTCATCTGAGAAGATACAAAGCAGGTCAACTCTCCGACTAAGACGTCTTTCATTGGTTAGTTCTTTGGTGCTCCCTTTAGCGAATATCTACGATCGACTTGGACGTCTCTTCCACCTTGGCCTGACAAAGCTGCACCATTATGAAACGAACGCCGATCATTCGGTGCGACATCTGGGTCACATTTGATTTGGTCGGAATGCGTTCGACGGTACTTGCGGATGCGTTCACGTGTAATCAGTTGCAACCCACATTTCGTAGAAACTTAAGTACCATTCGCGGAAGTTTGAACCTAGTTTACGCGGTTACGAATCAAGACTTACAAATTTGTCGCTCTTTTAATTAGGAAAGTCGTTAATTAAGGTCGCAAAGATACGACGGAAATTCACAGCGTAGCAAAGAATAAATCAGCGATGCGTTAGCTATGATTTTGATAAAGTTTTCTCAGAAATAAGTTATTATGACATTAAAATAATTACACTCTGGTAATTAGGTTGCAAAGTTGACGTGCAAATATATGACGTTAAAATACATTTCATTATTACTAAATTAATTGAAAAATTTCGTTAAGTGAAAGATAGAATTTAAATAGCAAACAAAATTGCATAAAGAAGTTTGCCGTGAAGTTTATTAGAAAAATATCCTCCAGCCTGAAGAGGAAATCTGGAAAATAATCTTGTTTTTGCTATATGCATGTGCAAAGTTCGCGCGAACAGTTAATATAAATTCTGCTACCGTATACGAAGTAAATCAATATGGTCGATCGAGCATGCATCATTAAATAACGATAACTGTCCAATAGGTACTTAGCTCGTTCAGATGTTCATTTTTTATGACCAAACATCTTCATACTCCATACAAATGTCGGTATACTATAAACGTAAGTAACTTTTTCTTCGTGCCTTTTTTGGCACATTTCAATAACTTGCCTCTTTCGAACTATGTAATTTCAATAACAGACGTTATTTACAAAACCAGTCGTTTATAAATTCAAATTTTATTGCAATTGCTGCCATAACTCTTTCGCTAAAATGATTAAAAGCCCCTGCGACATCGTAAATCGTGGACAATGTATGATTACACACTAGTGACGCATTTTTTCCTTCGACCTATTCATAATCGGCCGAATCATTACGGCGAACCGGAAATTTTTGCACAATCATTTAATTACCGGCTGCGTAATTTTCGCTTGAAACAGTTAAATATGATCTATAATCAGTTTCCCTATGGTGAAACTTGGAATACCGTAACATTAATTCCAATAATATTGAAATACGATTTCATAAACTTTCGTAAGTAACGACACGTGCTGCTACACGTCAATATGGCTCCGTTTATTTCTACTTCAGTCGGACATTTTAAATTAGTAAATGGCATCGTTATGCGAAACGAGGTTAGTCATTTCTGCCACGACATACGTGCGCGGATATACAGTAGCTGAATAGAAAAGACAGCTGGACGACAAGATGTTTGGACATTTCGTGACTGGAAAATACAACGACGTCCGACTGCGAGTCCACTGAATGACCGAAGTATATGCTGAATATCGCGACTCTCTCCAAGCTGTTTCGGACTATTCAAGACGGAGACCTGCGACAATTCAACCGCAAACTTGATGCTCGAATGCAACTTCGATATTGCCAGAATCTCCAGTCCTCGGATTCACTTTTGCTTGTCGTAGAATCGAAATGCAAACTACGGTCGAAGGAATTACCATGTCTAGAAACTTATTAGAAAACGTTTCGTATTATTTCAGATTATATATCTTGCTCGGTATTCAACGGAAAATGTTGAAATTCAAATATTTCTAATTTCCAGCTTATCGCTGCTTTTACACAATTTACTGCACTTTCTGTCTCATCTAACAGCTTGCGATATTTCAGTTGAAATATTATGTGTAACGTGTAACAATTTCCGGTATACGACATTTGATTCATTTCAGTATTTGCATTTACATTTTCGCTGCGGTAAGTGTCTCTTGGCACAAATTTTCAACCCGTTTGATTTCAATTAAGCGTGAAAGTTAGTCTTAGAAAATCCTTAAAAGCACAAGTTGCTTGAAGTAGTAAAGATTGAAATGTTCCGTTTTGAAATTCTCGCGAGCCTCGGTAAGGTACTTTCAGAGCTTTCCGATGTGGAGTTTCATGCAGGAAAAGGGAATCAAAATTTCTTAATACTCGGGCTTTTCATATTGCTGTTCGAGCACGCCATAAATCAATAGCCGGTTCAATTTTGCAAAAGACCATAGTACGTCAGGAATGCTCTAGCAATTTCGAGCAGTTCATTATTTTTTTCGCAAACGAGTGCGCGTCGTCAGCGCCAAAAACGAGATGTCTTTTCTTCTGACACTGATCGATCATATGTGCTTTCAAGTACAACCAATTTGGGCGCAATCTTTCGCCCGACGGAAGCAAACATTAATCTGTTTGCAAAGATGGAATCGCGCGATGATGTTGCATCAAAGGCTTTGTTTTCCGAGTGATAGATGAGCGGACTCCAGTCCCAGGGAAAAAACGCATTTTCACCGGTTCATGTATTATGTGCGAGGCTTTTTCTGTAACGGTATAATTATTTCGGGCAAAAAGGCCTTTGATTACGCGCTTTGATTTCTGACTGATGATACCGAGACGTTTTATTGACAACTTTTGATTGGGAGAGTGCGTCCCAACAGCAATTGAAAATTAATTTTCTACCCAAGTCTTTTGAACTCGTACATTAAGGAAAATGAAACTTTTTCATTTCTAAAAAGTTATGGTGCGTCGTTTGATTGAATTATTTTGATCTTAAGGTAAAACCAACATTCTGAAACAGTATATTATCCAACAAGTTTACAGATCGATTAGCTTGCATTTTTATTGGGTCTTTTATTTATCGTTGTTTCAAATATCATTTATAAATATTATTTATTTTGAAATTAATCAATCATCTCAATTTTATTGAATTACAAGTGATGAGTTGTTAGAGGAGCTAACGAATTGTTGAAGAATGGATATAGAATAATATGACGAGGATATAATAATGCAACTCTCGGTTGCTCGAACATTGAGTGTTTACATAAAAATGATGTTTCATTTCAATCGCCAATATTTCATTAAAAACACGTCAATTATGATCAAAAATTCACGTTTTAAATATTGCGGAATTCATAAATTATATCATTATTTCCAGACCTTTTGTTTCAATGAATGGTAGCGTATAGTAATTCCATCAAATTTCCAGATTGCAGTAACATCCGAAATTTACATATTTTCAAGCGTTATTTTACGAGTTACGTAATAACAATAATCTTTAAATGAAATGCAACGTTCACATATCGGCAACGAAAAACTGCGGAATGTTTATATTTTTGGCATCGTTAGCTATCATTTTTCATTGAAACGAAAAATTGTGACCAATAAAACTGTTTGACTACACACTATAAATAAGCTTTTCATTGAATTATGAGTTTCGCAGTAGCCCAATTAGCATTTGAATGTCTCGATGTAGTCATTTTCCGACGATGATCGCCGGTTAAAGTCGGTATTTATCGCCCGGCTCCATTAAGTCGAGCGCAGTAAACCTAAATTCGTCGCGATCAATTGGCAAGCAAGCATTGATACGACAAAAACAGGGCTGTGAAATCTCCCACTGAATTACGCTTATTGTCGGTCGGCTCCACTGAGGCGCAATTCTAGAGCAGCATTGCGCGAGATAAAAATGAGCCGCGCGCGTTCTGCCAGCGACGCGCTTTAATTGTGACAGCGAGTATACTCGCTTACTGTTACTGGAGCGTGCAGTTATCCCGACAAGGAGTAACCTGTTCTGACGCTAACTGTTGTTGTCATATGCATCTCGAAACCATTTACCGCGCATTAGTGCTTCATCCTGCACGCTTGTAATTACTTGTTAGTTACGTTTCAAAACCCGCGTACGTCAAAGAAACTACGCTTCGTAATGAAGATGAGACAAAAAATTCAATAATGCGTTTGACATTCGTGTGAGGAGTATAACGTGCTTTAAGTGATAAAAAAATCATTTATTTCTGACCCTCGATGATCTTATTCTATTATATGCTTGTCTTATATTCAAGCATGTGAAATGAATATCGAATAAGGCAAATTAAACAATTTGTTTCCAATTTAAGTATGAATTAATTATTTATTTTATGTACAAGTGGTTTCATAATGTTCTATAAGTTATAAAAAATAGTATTTAGGTCAGCAACAAGTATGCGTAAACTTTACCGATGGAATGTCGCTTAAGAAGTTGATGTTTTTTTAATTAGAACGAGTAATGATATTTTCTATGAATCACATGGAAAGAAACACGTTTACAGATGCGACTTTTTGTATTCGATATTGGTTTTCGTGTGAGTATTTTATATCACATACGTCCTAGTATTAATAGATACCTAGCTTCGATAATTGCTGTTTACTTGTGCGTAATCTAACCTTGCATCGCGGGATTTGGATTTTTTATTGAATTATTTCTTTGTAATTGAATTCGCGGCAAAGCAAGATTGTTTGTTTTCCTGATGGAATGTAATTTGTTCTGGCGAATCTCCGGAATGTTAGTCAGTCATTTTATATTGGATTAATTGCTTTGTGATTACAATCTTGGTTACACAGTTAAAGAAATTTCTGCATTGGAAATTGTGTTTGCGTAATAAATAATGCTTAACCTTTTTGCGCGAAACGAAATGTAATTGTAAAGCTGTGTAGAATGTTTTCTCATCACTTATAAATATTGACTTTCGAGCGAGTTATTCCCACCTCGTTGAGTAATTCACATTCATGCATTTTTAAATTTCCCAAAACTCAATAACAAATACACAATCACTTCCAGTTATACGGCGAGACAAAAGATAATTATCATTTTCTTACAAGTTTGCCGCGCCGAATTAATAACTTGACCAATCCGATAACTGTGCCTAAATAATATAATTATGGTTTACTTATCGCTTTAAAACTTGCTGCAAGTTTCAAGTAAGTAAACCTTTTCTTCCGATTCGCGTCTTGATAACCACATTTTTCTGGTGCATTGAACAAGCCGTTAACGCTATTCTAAGGCACAAATTGACTTAGTAACGCGATACTCAAACCTGCAGCGACGACGAAGCGCTGGAAAAAGTAGTGCACGGTTAACTGGGCCGTGCGGTGCGCGAGGTCGAGGTGTCGGCAAGGTAAGGAGACCGCAAGTCGTGGGAAGATATGCGGGTACAAAACCCGATACTGGGCCGCATTACCCGTCGCGCAATTAAGGCTAACGGTAACGAATCAATTGGCCTAGCCCATACTAGACTCTTTCTCTCTTTATTCGCGCGGAACAAGAAAGAGAGACATTCCGCAGACTGCAGTCTTCAAGTTACCAACGAGTTACTCGGCAATTTTTTTTCGTTCTAATCATTCATTTGAGAATGATTACAATGTTGCGCCAAGTTAAAAGAATGGAAGCAATTAAATGGTAATTGAAAAATAAAGAATTGTCGACGATGCAGAATAAAGATCGCGCGAATTACAATGTGAATGGTTAGATAACGAAGTTACAATTAAGTACTGTTTTCTGCATTTTTACAACTACTCCATAAGATATTTTGAACGAGAAATTAGTTATCATTTTAACATCATTCGAGATAAATTTTCTTCAACTTCAATTGACATACAACATTTTTACTTTGTGCATTGTATCTACAGGTATAATTCATTGCAGTAGAAAAATTTGAAATACGTAGACAGATACCTTTATCATTTGAATCAATCAGTACAATTTTTTCCAGCAATTCAACATTTTTTCCTTCAAAAATAGCATTTAGCAGATCTTTGCGCGCTTGTCTTCATTCGTCCGACCTTCATTAGTTTCGCGTATGTTTTCTTTAATTAATCACCAATGAGAATTAAATCGATCAATCTCAGAGATCGCTACGGTTGATTGGATAATTGTCAATTAAGCCATGAAATATGTAGAGCGATATTTTGAACTGCGACGGCTTCGCACCGACGGTGCGGAATTCGATGCACGCTTTTCATTGCGCCCGTCATCGTGCTTATAATTGATTCGTGAAGTTACAAATTGAGCCGGTTCACGTTTTTTGTTGGACTCTGCGAGTAGTTTTCTAACGGCTTCAGCGACACTCTGAGAGGTTAAGTCACATAATGACTTTATCGAGCAGACCGAAGTACTATTATTTAGATGAACATTATATATACACACATATATACTCACTGTGCAATTGGTAGATTTGTAAATTAACACTATTAGACTCACCTAAAACAAAAGAAACGATTAAATTAATTACGGTGATAATCAATTAAAGCTTAATTAATGCGATGATAAATATTTTACAATTTCAAACGCATTCGTTATAGTTTTACAAATAAAATTATTTGAATGCATGGATAAAAATGTTAGATTTATGTTTTCAAGTGAGAGATGTAATTTCTTCTTGAGTGTACATTCTTAATTTTATAAATTGCATTTAAATAAAGATGTAAAACTGAATATAAAATATGGTATTTTATATTAAATTTGATCATTCTTTGACTTGACGACTGAGCATTTTCCAGAAATAATTATTGTTATACTAAAAAGTGCACATTTTTAGATTATTAATTTTTTTAGCATTCCGGATTAAATACCGACGATAGCATGGAATTAACAATAATTCTCTTCAAGATCAAAGAATTTAAAGTATCAAAGAGAAGCAAATAAGAATGCTTTGCTGCGAGCACGCGATTTTAATCATGAGTAATTTATCCGTTTTTTGTCTTTCATTGCTCCATAGACGCCGTGAGAAAATTTCGCGATTCCACTAAATTGATCTACTGAACTCCAGTTAAGTGTCGCTTCTTTATTATAACAACTATTTTCGTTCGAAATTTTATCTACTTATCACTTTTTTTCAACGAGGAATACGACCATCTCTTTTAACAAAATGTTATTCTGTAAAACTGCGCCGTTAAAATGAAAATTCATTCAACGAGAGAAAGAAAAATATATTCTAACTTTCGTCACGATGGATATAAACGGGATACAAAGTGTCATGATTTAACTTAATTTTTAAAAGTTTTGAAACGAGAAACAGAATGCAGCGACGTGCAAGAAAAAATGGGCGAAATCTAGCAACTGTATTTAACAGCATTAGCAAAGTCGTCCGAAAAATGAGCGCAACATTTTTTAATTACAATCATCATCAGTTTGTTGGCTCGCGCGCTAACAGCAATTAGCCGTCGGAGTTGACGATGCACGAACGAGGTCGGAATGTCCGCGAAATGCCCGTCGCACGCGCGGCTCTGTCAGGCGCGAGTTACTTCGGGCTAATTTTCCGACTGAAAAATCGCCGAACAATTTCAGCGGCAGGCACGGGCCAGGCTTGTTTTTGGCATCCGAGTAAGTTGGCTCGACCATGCTTTGCGCTGGTATTTTGATGAATTGACAAAACGCAAAAAAAGCTTTTGCCGTCGGGATAAACAGAAACGATGCCAACGTGCTACAAATTGCACGAGACAACGTCGAACAAAACAACCAAACTTAATGACGAACTGTCTCGCGCAACGCTTTATGCGACCTCGCAAAGCATTTTTTTCAATCGCATCAATAACTTTCCCGGAATGAAGTATTTCGACAGTTTCGGTTTTATTTTCTCAGTAGCGAATTTCATTTGAATTGATGATTTTTTCGTTCTTATGCAGAAAGTTATAAGTAAACATGATTGCGGTAAATTTTAATTGTTATTGTTTTATTAGGATTACATGTGGATGCGCAATTATTTTTTGTAACTGATGCTTTAATTGGAAAATGATGAAAGTCATTAAAAAATTGCAATACATATGTTGTTTTTGTTGGTATGCATTATTTTTATTTCGGGATTATTTTGTTATTATTCGAATACGAATAACTTATTTAGTTGAAATTTATGAAATCGATTGTTTTCAGTTCATCGAATTTATCCCCTTTTATTTGGCTCAACAACATTTGGGTGGATTTGATATAATAATTCGATTCAACAAAAACGTATGCATGTTTTCTATTATTCCCAGAACCTTTCTCAAAATGCTATTATCTCTCGATAAAAATTTATTTCCTACCGTTTGCGTAGTTTTAATTGTTTTATCAAAAAATCATTTTGTTATTTCGCAAAGTTCTACTCGTTTGATTTCATTCAACTTTTTTACGGCAAAACATTTAATTGGTATAGATGAAACGGATATACGTTTTATAGTTTTCGTGATAAAGCTAGACATGAAAAATGATTTGACGCTGCAACGAAAATTGTAATGGATTTTTCGAGCCTGGTTTTTAACTTTCGAGAAAACATTTTTTGCGTGCTCACCGACACAGTTTTCTCTGACAGTTAATAGCATATCATGTTTTATGAAAAGCGGAAAAAAGGGAACGTTGTCTTTTGGAAGCTATATTACATTTTTAGTACGATCATTCGGAATAACGCCTAATCGTAAATCATATTCTTAATCACGGTCATAAGATTTCATTTGAATGGTTTTCACGACAAAACGTAGAAACATTGTTTGAAAAAGGAACTAGTGCTGAACAACAAAAATGTATGTCTTTTGTGTTGTAACTTGTGAGCGAATTGCCATATGGCTGAGGAGAAAAGTACAAAAAATATATAGAATCACGGCGCGAGCTCGGTATAAAAATAAGGGTACAGCGGTCCTCGTTCAGGTCTACTTCTTCTTGACTTTATTACGACCAGCTAAAAAAGGCATGTATTCCACAAGATTTCACTTTTTTCCCAATTCAGAGTAAAATGATTCACTTGAAGAATTTGTTGTTATAATTCTGCCGAATGAACATGATTTTTATATCCATTTCTGAGGATTTATATTCGCAAATATTTTAAATTTCGTTTGCAATATTATAATCTTGTGTTTACGTTACATAAACATTCTGAAATCCAGCGCTGTATTGAATAGTATATATTTATGATCGTTTTTATTACCCCCGATATCGGGGTTAAATTTACGTCGTTGATGCAACCGAGAATGAAAAGGATAAGAGAAGAAAATGTAAAAAGTGCACAGTGGGCTTGGGATGTGGCAAAATGAATAAGATGTGTGTCGCGGAAGAAAAAAGTGACTCTGAAAAAGAAAAACGGCGAAAGAAAAGATGCAAGAGTCCGTTATGGCATACACGTTGCATCGCATTAACCAGTCGACCAAGTGATCTTGATCTCATCTTTCACCTCTGGCTGTTTGAGCTCATTCTCCATCGGTCGCGCGCTAATATTTCGTATTAATGTCAGCCGAAACGCGATCTCATCTCTGTCCACAGTAATCGAGGTATTACGCTTCTTGCTCCTTACGAACCAATTACTCATTCGAGCTAATGATCTCGATTACCATTTTTTACCCTTTTCACAAAATCTATCTTACTTTCTTAAATCAAAACCACAATACTTTCTTAAATAGAATCTATAATTGGATTCGATTGATGTTCCATTTTTCCGATAAACCAGTATGGATGCTATATCCAAGAAATCAACAGCGATTCAATTCAATTTTTCACCACAAAGATAATGAGCTACGTTTAAAATTGTAAATTTGTACTTTTATCTGGTATTAAATATTAAAACAGCACTTGGAATAATAAATTTATGGTATTCTAAATTGCCGATATGACTTTGAAATTTATGTGACATAGTGGTATACATATCGTGTATACCAGAATTAAGTGTTAAAAATCACTTTTGTTCTTATTACTTATAAGTGATACAATGTAGATTCTCGACTGATGATTTTAATCTAAAAATAATACACCACATTAATTAAACAATACACTATTTTCATCCTTAACAATAAAATGACGATAATTCACTACTTAACATTCTAATTTTTTCATACATAATTTGAAATGCAAATATTCTGAAACTCTTTGTTCGATTGAAACATTACATGAAAATTACGGTATGTAATTTGAACTGCAACTAATATATTATTGAATCTTATTTCAAAATTAATAATGCTTGTAGTACTAATTTAAATTGTATAAAATGCGGGCCATGTAGTTAGTAAAATGATCAACTTTCAATTATTATAGTAAGTGTATAATTGTTAATATTACGCATTGTTTATATGTTAAAAGTTAAACATATAATTCAGGATGGTTAAATTTAATATTCGTATAAACTTTGTTTAAATAATTGACGTAATAATAATATTTGCTCGAGTTAACATTTCATTCAATTTACTAGCATTGAACTCATATAAAAATAATTCTGAATAAATATAACTTTTGAAACCAATGGAATACATATCACCCAATAATCAAGCTAATTTAAAATATTTGCAACTATTTCCATAATCATCCAAGAACGCGCGCAGTCGCTGAAGAAACGCGCGTCCTTCATCAACTTACTAATCTGCTGATAAATCGCTTTAACCCACAATATAAATCTTTATCAAGTCATATATCGTAAATTAATTAATTAAACTTCAGTGCGCGTTAAAACCCTCTAGTCAAAGAATGAACATTTGAAAATAAATTACCAGTGGAAGTCGGTACGCGCCGCTTGACGATTGAGCATATTGACAAACAGCGCGCTTCAAACCCCGTCCGTTTCAATTATCGATGTGTAATCCATTTGCGATAACGCGAAACACAAGTACGCTTGATACGACGCAGCTCGGCGGATGCATATTTCAAGTTGAATTACTTCAGCGTGGTGGTTACGCGCGTTCAAAAATACACCGCCGCGTCGTTGATACAAAAAGCGTGTTCCCTACCTAGCCAATAGCTAATCCTGATTTCCGAAATCCCGACAAAAATCACGACAAATATTCACTCACCGAGTAGACTCTTAGACGGCATTAGCATCATGCGAATCGATTCGCAAAGACTGCCGCATAATAGACGTTTCGTTTTATAAATGTTTGAACAAGGATTTAGCGGGATTTTTAAGGCGAAGCGCACACGACGCCAATTCCAGGAAACGGGTGATCGGCAAAAAGGTCTTTCGGGGAATGGTGTGCTGACAAATCGGTCGAGTTGAAACGTGAATTGTTGTTATGATTATGCCGAAGAATTGCATTCAATGTCGCCGGAAAGAACAGTAATTAAGTTGGCCTCGGGTTGCGTTCAAATACTTCTACTAAGTTAGATTGAACTCTCTGAAACATAAGAAACACGTTTTGAATGCTTAATCGGGGACGAATGGGACGAAATGCACGAGTCGCAAGTCTGTTGAAAAGACCACCGCTTTTCTATTGACTGTTCCGAATACTTTGGCTTCACAAGACCGCTGTCAGTTAAAGAGCAACTATCTTCTGCGGCTAATTGTGTCAAAGCTTCGTCTCAAAACTATGCGCCAACGAGAAATTCAAACCACTGTCGAACGCCGATATTAATTTCCCTCTTTTGTTTTCGACTTTGCTAAATTGTATTTCGCCTAGCATGCTCCGTTTCTTCAAGTCATTGATATATTCATTTGCATTTATTTTTCAAACTTTGTAGTTTCGCGAGCAAACTGGAATATGTATGTTTGCAAACCTGCGCAGGGGATTATTATTCAAATGCGAACATGTTCGCCGGATCGTAAAATAAACTTGTCAATCTAAGGAGAAAGAATGGTCGAGTGCTAACACGCGCGCGGACCAGGTAAGTCATCGGCATTCCACGCGGAGGGCGTGCGTGCAAGTCATGTTTATTCATCGCTGATAATAGAATGTGTGTTAGCGAACACAAAGATTCCGCACTATGTGACTCTAATGGTGTTAGATATGAATCCTCCCGATGAAAGATGTCTCGTTTGTAAAACATGACTTTTTTCAGACGCAGTGTAAACCTGAGCTTAGATTACGGTACTTCTTTATCAACAGATTTGTTAGACGTGTTCCTTACATATTTAATGAGACCTTAAAAATACGTTTCTCCTGACAGCCACATTTGAATCATTATTTATAATCGAAGCCATAATAATTCCACAAATTTAAAATCAATAAATTCGATCATTTTATTCTAAAATTAACATAATAAAAAATATGTAAAGATTATACTCCCGGAGAAATACGTTTCTTTTATGTATATGCGTACAGCATTATAATCATTTCTTAATTCTCTTTCCTTTAATATTCAACTTTTTTTCCACTCGTTCAATTCAATTTAACGTACTTTTATGAATTACAGTAATGTATTAATTCATTTGTTACGCAATACATATATATATAGATTATATCAAAGATAAATGAGCTATTGAGTTTGATATTAAAAATCATAATTATTTTATGGATTTTAAAAAAGAAAGATTTTATTTAATTCTGTTTGCAAACGTTTTAAACTAATCAAAACTAGCTGAAATTCACTTAAGAGTTGATCTGAAAAATCTAATCGACATAATTGGCACAAAACAAGCGAATCAAGCCAAAGTCGAGTGGTGCAAACAATTTGCGCTTGCTTGTCTGAGAGAAGCATGTGTGTCCTTGGGTTCATCCAAGTTCTAGACACATTGTGAATATAGCAAAATTGAAGGCAACCATTCTGTGCTTTGCTCTCACTCAACTCCTTCCTTTCTTGTTCACGCGTCTTCAAAGTAACTGCAACTTGGCAATTAGGTCGAATTCGCGCATCTCTCGCTAATTGAATCGAAGCGCGTAAGTGGTCTGACACGAACTTAAGCGCATCCCATTTTGTACAGTTAGTTCGAGTGATATTGTATGATGAATTTCATTAAAGTGCTTATTATAATACTCAATATGGGAATCACGTGGTTGTCTTTGTCTTAATGAAATGAAATGAAAAATGAAAAGCTTTAAGTCTTGTAAAAGACTTTTCAATGACAATCAAAAATAAAATGAATTTCAGTTATGGTTGTATTAAACTCAAGACCATCTTGAAAGCTCATGTAAATTCCAGACATTTTGTGAAGGAAAATGCGCGTAGCATATCTGTAATGATGAGAGACTCACCGGAACGTCCACCAGATGTTGAAGCACATAGTGTTGAGCCAGAAGAATGCTGCCAGGAAGAAGAAGTGCGCCATGATAGCTGCAACAAAATACAAGACGTTCGTTAAAATGCTGAGCGCTAATTCAATTTTCACTGACATTTTCATTTTATCACGCAGATAATTAAATTTTTACGATCTTCACAACTGAAGTTGTCGACAATGAAAAAACCGCATGTCATAAACTATCGCGGCCGAATTCCATAAAATTGAAATTTGATTAAAATATTTTACTCAATATTAGATGAAGAGAAAATATACACCTCGTGTTTCTTTTCACTGCATCTTTTAATTGGTTTTCGAATACATTATTCTCGATTTTAAAGTGTATCACTTTCTAAGGAAAAATGTTACAGTTGAAATCAATCGAGGCTAAAATTCGAATCACGAACTAATTTGATATAAATTGTTCGTTGGTCTCCGTGATTTGACGGTGGAAACACGAAAAAAGAAAGCTCCTGAGTTATCGCAGGAAGAATCAAAACATATCTTATTGAGTGCATAAATTTTCTTTGTGCGACGAGCGCCATTAAGGATGAAGGATGGGTTTACCGAAAGCGCGGCATGAATTTTTGAAGGAGCCGTTAACCGCTCACCTTTAGAAATTCGCTTGCTATTATGAAGCAGCCGTATCCCGGGGGTAGGCATTAATTTCTAAGAACGCAATCCGGTGGCAGCTACCGGGTGTTATTGATATTTTATTTACAGCACTCGGGTTCGCGCGCGCCTCGCTTAGAGACGAAGTGCGACCTTTTCGCGGCGAACTTATGCCGTCACTTTGTCGCGCGATTATAAATAAGCTAAAAGCGCCGAAATAGTCGTCGCGGCTGTGATCGATGGATGGTGCGCGGGCTACTTTTTAATTGCGTCTTGCGGAATACGATTTGGAGCTTGCTTGAGCTCATAACTCGACAGAATTTACAACCCGGAATTATAAGCCCAGAACGATTTCGCGCTCGCCTCGATTAATTTGAATTTTAAATTGAACGCATGACACTTCCAATGGCTCGAATTTAAACGCGAAATTCGTTTGAACGGAGCAGCACTTCGGGCGCCCGTTAATATCGTGTTCCGCGATGTTAAACACCGATTCGACACTTAATTGAAAATTATGAATTTTATTTCGAGGCTGAATTGAATTTTGAATCTGCTCGTATTGTTTGGCCGGCATTTTTATGACGTGCCGGTTAATTTAGATGGTGGTAATTGCTGGATATATGCGTAATAAAGAAGTCAGAATAATCGGCAAAGGATGCCGAAAGTGTTCGGCCGACAAACAATTGAACTTAACCGGTAAATATGTTGAACGAGTGTTGATTTCTAGACACAAAGAAATATGCACACCAGACGACCGATAGTACCTCTGTAACAAAAGAGTGGTATTTTTCAGTTCAACAAAAGGTCAGCACACTCTTGTGGAAAAGCCGACGATAATTGGTTGCCTTTGTTAAAATCGTATGGTATTTCGCAACGTACAAAAATACAAAAGGAAAATATATTATAAACATCAATCTCTATTCAGAAAAATATTTGCGATTAAAACGAAAAAAGGTGGCCACAATTTATTCAATTGATTAAATATTCAAGGATTTATTGCGCGATAACTGTCAATCGATTAAATCATAATTTATCACTCTCAGTACAATTTATTCCATTAACTTTTTATTTTGACTTTTTCATTCGGAAAATATGAACACTCGTCACGCACCGTAAGTCGTGCAGTTACGTAAACAGCGTGCGCTATCGAGCGAGGGACGTTTATTAGATACATTTATTGCGCAGCCACGCTGCGCGAAAGTACCCATGCATTGCCGAAACTAATCACAGGATTGCGCGCAATTATAACTTCTCATTTAGGACATTTGGACTGTGGGGAATGGCGACGAAAAGGGTCAGGAAGGCGCCCTTATCAGGCGATTTCGCGAGCTGCTTTGCATTTCCCCGCGGGCCAGCATCGCACAAGACGATCGACCCCCTCGAGAACACGCCGCGAGGGTTAATTTAAGCTGCCGTCTGACAACGTTCACGCGTCGTTGCCTAGCGCGCTCATGTTGCCACGACGGGGATTTAAATGCGTCGAGGGGGACGATGTTTTTAATATTTCGTATCAGTCGTTACTGGCAAAATACATTGTCTGGAATGATCTTCTGTAATTTTACTCTTTGTCTTTTTTATTAGAACATCGAGAAAAAACACCAGGCCAGAGCGCGTTTCCAGCTCGAGGAATTACTTGGGAGGTTCTAAAGTACATAAATCATTATGAGAGAACAGAATGGGATAGTGGTGAGGGGTATGGCAAAAAATAATGAGAAATATAGATTCCCATTTTTCGAATTTTTAAACGAAATGTTAATTTGTATACGATTTTCAAACAAACTCTGTAAAACGAGCTGCTGCTTTTTTCTCATTTCACATATTATCATAATAATTTAGAACATTCTGATGTGCATGGTATTATGTAGTTTGTCATAAAAAAATGCTGTGATGCCAACTACTGTAGATGTTCTCTGATTCCAACAGTACGAAACATGATCACAAATAATTTTGGTAGATGCCATTTATATATTCGTAAAAAGTATACTTACAGTAAAATACAGATATCTTGGCTATGGAAATGATAAAATGAACAGAAATAACATAGAGGTGAAATTCAGATCATCGTCTACGCTTTGTCAAGCGGAATTATGATACCTTTTTCGCAATGCAGAAAAAAATTCTGGACGTTTTGACAAAAACTAGATACCGTATATCCGTTGATGTTACATACGCGAACTTTTTGTGGATTATGACGTTTTAATCATAATTTAGCTTAAATTATATACCCAAAAATGACGTATGTTTTTGGTCGACGTGTGCAGCCTGTATGAACAAAATTACTGACTAAATAACCGTGACTGAAAATAAATAATATATGTAGTAACGCTATTTCAAATAATGAAAATAATTCAATCATAAAATTGAATTTGACATATAAAGACATAATAAAGGTCAAATTTATATTAAAAATGCAGTACAATCACGTGTACAAATGGAAATATGTTAAAGAGATGTAATTTCATTTCTATGCAAATTAAACACAAAGGTTCTTTAACGGTTTAATTCTAGTAAAACTATTTTCTAAACGTTAATGTAAATTCATGTAATTGCAGAAGTTCCAAATAGTCTGAACAACGATTGAAACATCATGCGTTTGAAATGTCGTTTTTCCGAGCGTAGCCTTATCTACATATGGAACGTCATACCTTTGTCAAGGCAAAGGTCCGAACCTGGGAATTTCGATTACAATAAAACATGTTAGAATTTTTATATGACGGAGACATGTGAAACTACTTTACGCTTTTGATGGATTCAGTTCTATAAATTAGCATTTTAAAAAGCGCGATATTTGCAAACTTTGCATTTTATGAATTGAAATAAAGTATTTTAGATATATTTAAAAGTTATTAAAAGTTTAACTGAGCTATAAATATACAAAAGTAGTAAATGTTGCCAATTTCATATAATTGATGTTTAAGTAATTTCATGGTGAAAGAGAAAGAATAAAACTGAGAAATGTGTCTCATTGCGTTCTAGTTTGTATACGAAGTTGGGGCACAAATGAATTCTTTCTTTGCAAGTCAAATGACATTGACCACGATTTCGATTATCAGTCAAATTGTTAGCACACTGACGCAAAGTTTTCAGTGACATCGGTGTGCAAAGCAGGGCAATTTTCGTCTGACTAAGTGACTCAAATTGTTGGAATTCGGTTTCAAACAAATGGTCTCATCACTCTAATGGTATTTTCGTTACATAATATAACTTTCGTAGATTGTCATTGTTCCAAGTAGTTCGTATTTACTTTTTGACGAATACTAAATGATTTTTATTGCTTCATCGAAAAGTTGTCAATACGATGCAATTCAGTTGAATCAAATTATTAGCAAAGTTACAGATTGTTAGAATATGGAGTATCTGATTCACTAATAACAAGTAATTTTGTTCGAATGCGCTTTAAAGAAAAATGGAAAGCAGCATGGTTTTATTAGAGCTGGTAATTTAGAAAGTTAAATAAGTACCACACAAAGCAACATGAACGTTGACATAATTCACGTGATTAATGATATTATTAGTATATGAATTTCGTAAAGGTTATAGCGTCATAAGTGCCAGAACTCTTCATCCGTAAAGTTGTCAATAATAAGAAAGTTTCATAATAATGCTGTGCATAAATCATTTTAACATCTCTTTGATTGCACTCAAAATTTCAAAATTGAAAGGTCCCCGTAAACATCATAATAACTTAAACCAGTGGTATCAAACAAAAAGTAATAAGTTTAAATAAATTGAACTCGAACTTCTGATTTGAATTGTAAAACGAGCACTTTGAGATCATACAAAAATTGATAATTCGATAACTCAAACAGGCAGTATTATAAGTTGATAGGAGGGTTGAAATATCGAATTTTAAACTTTTAATGGAAATTAGGACTTCAAGTTCACTCCGCACTCATTCAATTGGCGATTCAAAGCATCTTGACCATCCACTCGATCAAATTGACTCTCTTTTAATTCGTTTTTTAGTCTCTTCTCATAGTACAATACAGCTCCTCGAAATAAATAGGAGACAAAATACAAAGTGTGCTCACTCCTGCCATATTTCAGACTCCTGCCTCTCGCGTCTACTTATCCTTACGCACGCTCGGCGTGAGTGCGATGAGTCGAGATTTAATAAAATTACCCTAAGAATCATGGCATTCATTTCTCTCTTTCTAGCGAGTACATTTGGGATGGTGTTGGAGGATTCTCCATAGCTTGCACTAGGGTGAGCGTCAAGGGTTGGCACCGGCCGATTTGCATGGCCTGCCTGGGGTGGCATGTCGTTTAGAATTAGATTGCGCGCTACGTGTTTGACCCCCTTCACGTTTACTCAGCGACGCGTCGTGCTGCCTAATGAATTGCGAAACTTTTCGTGGTCGTCAACTTTGTAAACGATATTCTTGTCATTGCTTTTCATTACGAGTAATAATGACTTGTCTTCTTTACATTAAAAGTTTCATTCAATTTACCAATTTCGTTCCACATGTGATACAATCTAAATTACATTATTTGATTTTGGTATAAAAAGATTTCAAATATTGAAGTTAAAGAACAATCAAATTTATCGTTACATTGTAAAATGAATGTGTGCTTTTTTATTAATGTTTTTTAAATGTAAATTATCATTATCGTTGTGAAATGTCGCCTAGAAATGAAAAATGATCATCTACCCATTTTCGGAATTAAATTTAATGAATCGCAAAAGTTGCCGGCTGTTCGAGCTTTGTCAACCATATTCTTGTCAGCGCTCTTCATTGCGCATGATGACGTGCAGACTTCTTTTGTCGTGGACTTTTAATGGATCGCGTTAAAAGAGATTCGATAACGGGCCGGTGAAAAGAACGTTGGTTTTTGTGCGAGTGATATGCCGCGAACTTTTGCGCTCCTAGGGTTTTCACGCTAGGGAAACCGGGAGTTTTTTATGCGAGCTTGGGTTAAAGGGCGTCGGCGGAAATGGAAAATGAAACCGCTCTGTGTAATTTCTTCCTCGTTATAGACTGCTTGTTTGCGCCGTATCGTGAATATCGGCAGAACTTGTTTTTGATTAATAGTAACCATAGAGTAGGAAATCGAGTGAAAAAATAGCGAGTGCTTCCTAGGTTGAAATATAATGAGTGTATTATTTTCATTCTTAATTAAAACATTGTTGCGGATATTTTATGAAAATAGATTGCGCTAGCCAAATTGTATTGGAGTATAAATGGTTCAACGGTAGTATAAGTTTAACCCAAATAGCAGTCGAGAAGAAACTATTGAATGCATAGTTGATGGGAAAAAAGCGGAATTCATTTTGCAAAACATAATAAACTTGGCAATCCAAGTGATATCCCAGCGATCGCAAAGTTATAACTTCTACTCTACGGCGTAATCGCTGAATTTGGACTGCATAAAGCGTGCTAGAACACTGCGAATGTGACTACCAATCGATCTTAAATGAAGACATACGATTGACGTCGCAATATTGTGCGCACGTGAATGAAAGGATTAAATATTCACGGAGAAAACGGGCGTCCCGGAAACAGAAATAGATGCTCGAGCGATGAATCAAAGAAGGATTTACGGGCATCAAACGGCACGACCAAGTACGAAAATCTACACCCATACACGCTATTCGTGGGCCGTTAGTTTCGGTCAAAAACCAGAACATCGAATGAAGTATGAAACTGTTGCAAAATCTCGCTGCAGTTTTTTGCCCGAAAACGCGATCGATATGCCCTGTTTAGTCATTCCGTTTTTCGGCTGACGAGAGAAACAGTTGTTGCTTTCCTCGCGGCACGTTGTGCGCAATTTTTTTATTAATAAAAAGACAGGTCCAAGTGCAAACATGCTAGTCGGAGTCTCCGTATACACAGCAACCCGGCACAAAATTGATTGCACAAACCGCTCGCCGACGAGATACGAAAGGTGATAAACGATACGCCGATTGAATCGACGCGGTCAGTTACCCCACGACAGTCTATTTTAATTGTTTGTTTATTTGTTTAACTTGTTCGCCGAAAAACAGTTACTCTGGTATTATTCTTGCAAATTTATAGCTCTTTGATGATTTTCACTGCTTTTTTGAGCAACTATTTTTTGAATCGCTTTATCAGAACTCATAAAAGACTTCACGTAATGAGATTGTTGATCTGGCAGAGATTCATATAACAGACAGGTCGTACATTTTTGTATCAAACTTCTGTATGACGTTTCCAAGAATTTTTCTTTTTTTATGCCGTTTGAAAATGTTATATTTACACAAAAAGAACGTTATACGAACTTAGATGTGTGTGAATCATTATGATCAATGTTTTTAAAATGTTTGTAGTTGGATGGTTGCTTTACAATTAAAACACATACACTTTGTAATTACGTAAAGTAATTTGAAGGAAACGTTTAAGAGAAAAATATGAATTTTTATTTCAAGAATTATTTTCAATGCATAATTTTGCTATGAAACACAAACGAAAAAAAACGTTTATATTTTATTCAGCAATTAAATTAAAATTTGTGTTATTCATTCATTAAAGAAACCAGGAATTATTTTCATTAACTATATCTTAGGTTACAAAGTTGCATGAAAACATTTTATTGAACCATATTACAAGATTAAATTGGAATTTAAATTTGTTAATAAGATTAAAATGGTAATTTTTCTGTAGATCTCATATTTTAACGTGTTATTAAAAAACGTTTCTCATCAGTTGTGTACAAAAATTGATAGAAAAATCGATAAATACTTGGAATAAATATTCAAAATATTCAGATACGAAGTGCACCTGGCATAAGTATACTTTCAGTTATTCGATATTTTTGCAAATAATCGCGATGATACCGCGGAATTTGATACCCGAGCGTAGCGGATTTGAATCGTCGTGGAGCGGATGCTTGGAATGACACGGTGGATTGTTATTTGTGCGTTATCGCTCGACGCAACGTCGCTGATTCCTTGGAAATGAAAGAACCTGTTGAGAAATGCTGCGCGTCGCGATAGTGGCCAATAATCGAAACGATCCCGTTTTTTATCAAATGCCGTATCTCCGTTGCGCAATAAAATTTCACGGTTGCAGAACCGTTTTCATCCAACAAGGAAGCGAAATAATGCGATCTCGTTGTCTTTGAGCGATTATTTATTGAAAAGATCATCCCAACTACTTGAGAATTTGTCACATAATTTGTGGCAGCAGACAACGAGCTTGAGAGCAAGCGAAACTATGAGTTTGGAACAAGTTTGCGAATAGTTGTTGTAACAACATAGCCCTTAGACATTTTTTCTCGGGGATTAAACTTCGTTGAGAGACTCGGCTAAAAAATTTCATTCAATTTTAATCGTTAAAAGTTGTGATTGAGCCTGCATTTTTAATTAGAACACTTTTTTCGAGACTGACATTTATTTAATTAAAAATCTAACCACTTTCTTAGAACCTTATAATGAATCGTTATATTTCATTTTGAAAAGATATTTATGATTTGTTGCGTATAACTTTTTTCCCGTCTGAGTAAATATTTTCATCCAAGAAAATCTTGACTGCAGTCGAGTGAAGCATCTGACCTTGAATTAGATATCTAAGTAGTTTAAGGCAGTCGATCATTTCTCTGAACTTGCTCGTAAACTGCGCTGTGTATTAATAAAAACAACTCGGTAATAAACAGAGAACAAGCACGTCCTTCACATTTTTCGTCTTCGAGGTTCCTTACAAGCGGGGATAATCGCGCGCACGTTTTTGTTCCTAGACTTTCACTGCGCTTGATTTCCTCAAGGCACCCATCGTAGCATTAAACAAGCGCGCACTTCTCAAACATGTTTCTGTGCATAGCCACTTTATAATTTCTTTAGTTTTCAAATAAACCGTAATGAAGAAATTATTCTTATGAAATCAATGCAAGCGAAAAAAAGATATGTATTAGTTAATTTTCAATATTCTGTTATACATTTATTATGATATATATCACGGTCGTTTTTTAATATAGAAATTATACATTCAGAAGGAGTCATCTGAATCGCATACCGTCATTTTGCGATATAAATTATCTATGACATTCAATAAATATCATATGGATAATTTATGTTTGTCGGTAATAAGGATGTATAAATTTTGAACTCAGTCATAATCACGGTAACTGAAACAAGTTTAAAAATACACAGTGCGTAGAAGTGTGATGCATTTTATTTTATAAAATTATCTCTTACGACATCATTTTTGTAGAGTAATTTGCTTTTGACATTTCAAATTATGTTATTTCACATAAACGTTTTATTTTCCGCGTTAGATAAGAAGGGAGAACATTTTCTTAAAGCTTACTAAAGAAAATACGATCTCATTTATTAGTACGTAAAGTAAAAGTTAAAAAGTGCATTCATTTTATTGTTTATAATTACGATCGAAGAGAATGTTTCGTCAAGACGTTTGATAGAAGTAACGAAATACGTAGATTCGTTTATAAATTAATAACAGTCAAGTTTACTTTTCGCACGCGAACACTAATTCGCTTGAAGAACAACTTCCAATCGAGTCGTAAAATGGGTATTAACTTTTTCGGCTATAATTAAGTGTAATTTCTTATTGCGCTTTAGCTTGAAAGCCAACGGAAAATGAGTATCAATCATCTTCTGGACTGAAAAACAATACGAGAACCATAAACGTATGTTTAGTGTACCCTGTAGGAATTCAATTTTTCATACAGAAGTTGCGAAGTACAGAGTCTCTTTCATAATTCGTCCAAGGCACGACGTTTCTCGTAACAGTAAAACACGGGCCACGAGTCTCACAGATTTTACACAAAACACTAAGAGAAAAAGCGCAATTGAAAAGGAAAAGCGCAGATCCAAGTGTAACGAGAATAAACCGTGACGAAGAGAAAATAAGAGCGAACGAGAAGAGAAGAAGGAGAAACTTATATGCGCGCACGAAAAGTGAAACGAGTTGCATAATGGCTTAACGCACTCGCGGCCGTCGCTCGCAAAGTTTTGGCGCGATGCCAGGAGCGGGCATTTTTATCCGTATTGCCTCTTCCGCTGGTAACGTCCAATCGATTGCGCCAAAAAGTTACGCTTAGAACGATGCAAATTGTAATATCGATGATTATAAGTCAATGATCTCTAATCTATTCTACGAATTTTAAATGAGATTTTTTGTTACATTTTATTTTTGGTAATTTAGTACAAGAGAAAAATGTGTATACAAGCGATTTTTTAACATTCATAATAAATTCATATTTATTTATGCGTTACTTATTTTTCAACATATACATTAGTAAATATATGGGTTTTATTTATTATTACGAATCATTTTTGAATGTAGAACTACGTATTTTCATTGATTATATTTATGAGAAGTTTGAAAACAAAATTATACTGAAAATATCAAAAAAGCATTTAATATTAACACTTATTTGCATTTCGAACTCATGCTTCGTCAATAAATAGCAAAAGAACATTTGAATGTTCTTTTGCTTGTGTGAAATTTCGTTTCATTTGGTGCGCCGCGCAAAACGAATTTGCGAAGGAAATTGCGTGCAAAAGTACACAAGTACGCGCACGATCGAAGGTCATGTAAAGAATATGTTTAAGTTTAAAAGCCGCGGAATAGTTAGCGGATATGCAGCCGAAGAGAAAATGTTATTTGGCGTGAATTCAGGTCGCGTGGTTGCGTGCGGTTCGCGCTTTGAATATAAACCAATCGTGGAACACGGTGTCCCGTGAGGTGCACACGAACGACTCGTTTTTGCCGGCACCTCGTATGACCCGCGCGTTCCTCTTCTTTCTGATCCCAGAGGGTTGTGCCCTCGGTTATGTCATTTCCGCTTTGGTTTAGTCTAATTCTGTCAAGCTACGTGCACATTAATGCAGTTATCATTTCAACGTATCGCCTTTAAATTTAAACCTAATATTTGACTTTCGGCTCCATTTCGATTGTTTTATCAAGTTATAGAATTGAATTATATCTAGCATGATCTGCAGATATTCATGAATCAAAAACTAATCAGAATTCATTAGTTTTATGTGTGAATGACACCGAGTTGATTTCAATGCATCGCACATGTTAATTTTTAAATTTATCAACTGCATTCAATTTTACGCTGTTCGAAGACCTAATCATCGGATAAATTGGTGAAATGAGTAAATCAGATAATCGCTACATAAGGTTTTAATCAGGAGAAACACGTAGCACACTAATTGCTAATCGGAATCATTCGTCTCTAGCGTTGTATCGATTATCTGTCATTTGGTGGCGGTGTACTCTCTCGGACTCGTGCAAATGAACGTGCAATAGACGCGTAGATGCAGCTCGGACGTATGTCTACGACGGTCTTTGTTCCTCTGCTTGATCATAAATGGCTGTCCTTATCTGCTGACTGTGTACGTTCGTGACAGCCTGGCGAACATCGCACATACGAAAATTCGTGAGCGACTAATTAGGTATAATAATAATTAACAAGTTGTGGTGAATCACGCGAGTTCGATCGCTTTGTTTCAAGGAATTATGTTGATGAATGTTCTAAACATTATGATGCCTTCTATTTATAAAGCTATATTTCTACTCACTTCCGACTTCTCCGAGATTGATTAAAATAACTTTTATGCCCAAAAAATGTTACTCTTGTTATATGGATTTTAGGAAATCGCATCAAATTCAAAGAATATACGTATGTGCAGGAAAATAATCAGGATATAAACAATGTATTTTTTATTATATTTAAGAATAGTGTAAGGTGAACAATATTTCAAGTGTTTTTCTTTTATTATTTATTAAAATTTGTTCATAAGTTAAAAATATATCTTTAGTTTGTTGTATTTTCTTTTGCATAATATAGTTTTAATTATACATATTTTTATTCATATATGCATAAATTAAAAAATATTAAGACTGTTTTTTGTATATTTTCCTATAATGTAATTTATGCATTCCTGCACTTATGATCATGAATCAACTAAATCATATTTATTTAAAATATCAAACGATTGTAGTATTTAAATTGATTTTCATTATTTTGACTGGCTCGTTTTATAAGTTTTAGGCTTTTAGTTATACTAAGCAAACATAGTCAAGCAGCTAAATTGAACAAGAACTTCCTTCTACTAATATATTCTGGTCGTATGAAAATCAATGCCTAATGGTTTTTAATCAACGTGACGAAAAAAAATTTAGTGCTGCTCGTTTATAGGGATGATAATCTATTAGACTCTAAACAAATACTCGAAAACATATTTATCTTTCCCACAAACTTTAAATCCTTTTAAGAGAATACCAGGTCGGATTTATCTCGAAGCGGAAGATACTCTCTCGGTACCGAGAACCTACTCGTCTTCGAACTCGCCGAAACTGTCCAAAAAGGCAAACCCCAAAGTCTCCCGTGTAAACTGAACAAATAACTCGAGGCAAAAGTTACTTTGGATATCGATACAATAATGGAATATACGAAGCTGATAATCCGACAAGGGAGACTGAAGACAAAGGGAAGATGTTGAAAAAAGCGCGTGTCGAAGTTTAGATGACGAGAGAGTAATAGCACGCTCGTAATTCGAGCGAAATTGTCGCGACCGAGTTCGCTATGAAATTCAATCTGTTTTGCCATAGCCGAATACGTTTATGACGTACGGATAAAGTGGAAGATATCAAAGCGTGATATCTTTGAGAGCATTCTATGAGCTTAAAAACATTTGTTATCATTGGCTCTAGATGTTTTTATTTATTGACAATAAAAATGGTTCTAGAATGTTCATCTAAGAAATATCGTTACTTCCAGTGTCATAAACATTTTTTTCTGAGAATGCCATTTGAAATAAAACATTTCACAGTTTCTTTTCAGTTGCAAATATTCAAAACACTTTAAGAAGAATGGTCTGAAAACATTTAATTCTTCTAAAGAATAATATTACCATTTTTATAAAATACGTTTATTTTAACAATGATTCAACAGCGATTTTAAAATTTTTTTTGTCTTATTTGATCGTTTGAATAGTCGAATATTCAAGTAAATGTATAAGTAAAATTGGACGGAAGCTATCTGCCAAAAATAGTCTAAAATTAGCGGAATACATAGTGCAATCCGTCAACTAGTCACTGAGCCAAACATATCCCGACGCAAACTTCATTTAATATTTTCTGAAGCGTGAACTATCGCAGAACCAATTCGAGGTGCATAAATAAGGAGCATGGCTTCAAACTGGAGAACAATGCTCACATACTATACACAGTCCGAACTTTGACTGGCGCATTAACCATAAACCAACCCCAAAATGTCAAAATTCGCAAGCAAATCACGAGCTCTCCTGGTGCAATAATAATATATCTGATCACAAACGGAACAGAAGTTTTATAGCGGTTAAAACAACCATTAATAAAATAGCTCCGTGATAACTTTAATTTTTCTTTGTTCGAATTTTTTTCAGTGTCGCATTTACCAGAATTAATGTTTAATCCGTATTATCTTTTCTTTCACGATTCACCAAAATTTTACGGACGGAAAAAGCTTTATGACTTTTCTTCGACCAAATTCCATTAAGAAATCATCTTCAATATAATGTACGGTATAGAAGTGGCTACGATTTCATCATACATTGCTAGGATGTTAAAGTCAGATTTTTATAAGTAATGTCATACTAACTTATCTGAATATCATTTGAAAGAAAAGAATTTGCTAGAGAAAATTACTACACAAGTAACGCAAGAAAAGAGAATATACATTTTTTATACCGACAAAACCACAAATAGATTCATTGAAAGTTGATTTCCGTACGCGAGTCGATACTTTGTACTTCTTTCAATAAAACAGAACGAAGTCTATAATAAATTGAAACAAACAGAAAGCCCAAAATAAGTCTAGAGTGCCTTCGCGTATTTTCTTCTTATATCATAACAAAAACGTGATTGCGCTATATAATATCAATGAAAGTATAGTGACTACGAAGCATAATTCGTTGGTTGCACAAAACTTTTCTTTCATTTCTATGACTTTTTTTTATAGACACAACTAAAGTAAATATATTATAAATTGACTATTCTTGTGTTTTCGTTTTTGGCAGAAACTTGAACGTTAAATCGTTCGCTAATCAAAATTTAACACCGCAACGCATCGTGTCTATTGAATTATCGCTCAAACTGACCGAGCAGATTTACACGAATACGTTGGTGTGCGATCAGTTTATTGCACACTCTATCACGAAAAATAATGCGGATTACTTATGCCGATTTAAGTCGATTTTGAATATAATTAGGTCGAAAATATTCCAATATTGTTCAGTGGTATTATATATTACATTCGAATAGTGCAAACAATTAATTCTCATGTTTTGAAAATAAAATATTAAATTAATTTCTTTCATGAAAATGTACTTAAACAAAAGTTTATCTCGTCCAAAATTTACAGCAATTAATTAATCAACAACAAAACGATTTGTTAAATTAATGTTTTGAAGTTACGATGAAAACAAATAATGTAATACATAGAAGTAAATTAACACAATTTCTGCATGAGATGTCATGTGTCTATCTCAGAGTCGAAAATTGAAGGTTTATATTGGTATAGAGAATTCGAAAACAGCTCCAATTTTCGAATCACAGATAGGTTCATGACACCTCACGTTGAAATTTGTCGTTTTACCAATATATCAAAAGCCAAAATGATTATAATAGTAAACATTATCAATTGTTTATAGACCATATCTGCTATTTATGCAAATTTAATTACATGTATTATGAATAGCATAATCATTTTCGTCAACTTGTTATTATATTATTTTCTCTGCCTTAATCATCGGATTAAAATTAATATAAAAATACAATAATTACTTCATATTGTATCTGTGTTCATCATGAATGAGATATTATCGTATAACCCGAAACTTTACTTTCCATTTATTCCAAAAGAAGATGGCACGTATAAATTTTCATTCATAAATTAAATTCTTGTCAGGAATTTCATGAGCAGCATTTTTACGAATATGCTGAAAAAAAATATGTAACATGACAATATAACTATTTCGGAGACATCAATCAATGTTAACAGAGTTGCCATATGTAAAACATACGAGTTTCCGTAGGTGTGTACTGCACGTGATGCGCACCTTCATCGCTGAATGACCCGTAGTTGTTGGGACAAAAAGATTCCCAAATGGTCGGCGCATGGCCTGACGACACTGATTTGGCAGCTGTCGAACGCGTTTCCTTCGATCGTAGCCACGTCACGCACGCAGCTGCCGCAGCGATCATTTTCGACGGCAAGTAAAACCAATCAAATCAGACTTTTTTCAACGGCAAAAAAGTTTGGTTATATTAAAATGTCTTTGTTATTTCATTTTTTGTTCCCAAGTGATGAAATGAATTGCATTTATTTCTCTTTTATGTTTTTTTAGTTTTAGTTTTGTGAGAAGTGATAGAATTAACAGCGTAAAAAATGGCACAAAATTGGATTCGCTGGCAGAACTCAGATGAAATATTTCGCCATCATTGTCGATATAATTGCTTGACCAAGCTGTCCTTTGCTTTCTTTCGATTCCAACCGGAGCTGCTACGTGCGGGGAAAAGTAAATTTTGATTAGCTACGACAATAAAATCCGCCGATTCGTGAAAGAAAATTCAATTGAGATAAGATTCTTTAATTTTAGCGCTGATACGTTTTGTGTTTCTGCAATCTAAGAAGTTAGTTCCTTATGTCTTAATCCAGGATTTCAAGCTTTTATAGAGGAAATATGATATCGATGAAGTATAAAGTTTTTAAATTGTTTTTATGTAATTAAAAATTGACCATGTGGCTGAAAATAGTAGCGAATAATTTTAATATCCAGCATAAAAATATTCACTTTTTACAGGACTCATTTTCATTCATTCAAATATCAAACCGTAATTTTGTCGATCAATCTAATGAATTTATAAATAGTTATGATTTTTTAAAATTTTTTTAATCAAATCTAGTTACGAACAGAAATGAAATATAAATTTTAATCAATCGAGCATATCTTTCATTGAAAATCGATTTTTCATTTTTTTCTCTTATTCATATACATGAACCTATTTATAAATTGAGTAATAGTGTAATATTGATCGTTAGTACACAGAACTAATGCAGATTGCGATTCTCAAATAAATTGCAACTATTCTTCACTAATGTATGATATTGAAAATAGTAGATCAAAAATACATCACAAAATGCAGCATCAAAAAAGTCATCAAACACAAATGAAATTTTACTGGTATGTACAAATCAAAAATTACAACATCCACGTTATTACAAATAGGATACATTTTTCACATGCTTCCAAAAAAAGTTAAATTAAATGCAGAATGGTTTTGTTGGTTCAAAGCCTATGAGCAATTTCACATTACATTTGCTAAAGCTTTGCAATTTAAAGTCATTTATATATTCGGTGTTTTGTATCTGTTCGTTCACATCGCATTTTTCACGTTGCTCAAGGTGGTTCTTTATAATTAACTTTTTCATACCTACGTAGCACAGTTAGGAACGAAAGAAAGTGATTGAACAAGAAGTAACATTGGAATATGACAAAAACAAATCTCTGTGCTGAGGTACTTTTTCTAGAACCGCTTAATAATTAACTTGTATGGACCATATCTTCAAAAATACCGCAATTTATTAACGCTCGGTATGCAAATAATATATGAACTGCTAAATTAGATGAGATGTATAAAAAGTGTCATAATTAACCATGATTAAATATATTCAGATTCATATAAAATGCCGCAGTTCAGAATAAATTTTAGTAAAATGTAGAAGGATTATTTGAAATTTAATTACATAATATAATTTAAGATTGGATTTTGATTAAAACTTTCATGATGGAAAAAATGTAATTAAACATTTATCTGCAGAAATTAAAAAAAAAGAATTAAAATTGCATTATTTATACATATATATTCAAGTATTGGTGTATACAAGTATTAATTACAAACAACGACTGGATGCAATAACGTAAAATTGTATTTTAATGAAAATTCAATCTCAATAACAAAAAATTTAATCAGTAATAAACAATTATGAATGTAATTTTAATCTAGTTCGAATATTTTTACTAAATTTCGCTTTAAATATATCATTAAATAAAGCATAAACTTGTATGAAGTTAGCGTCCAAAAAAAAGTAGAAACAGAAAGATAAAGTGAGTTTTGAATAGTTTTGGTAAAGTTTTCTAGTTCTTGAGAAAAAAATGATAGTTCTAAATAAAAAATGAAAAAAAATATCGTATTAAAAAAGGGTACTGAGTTTACGCAGTACCTACAAGAAATAATTATGAGTAGTAAGTTATTAATTATATCAATAGTTTATATTTTAGAGTTTTGTATAAAACTCTGAAAGGAGCGAGTCAGAACTTTTAGTTAAACTGTTAAGGCAAAACTGAATAATCATTTCTTTACATTGCATGTCCATGAAAGGCTTATGGGTCGCAAAAAGTTGATTCTCGTTTTTTAAACTTAATTTTTTAGAACTGTTGATATGCTGCGTAAACTCAGCGCCCTTTTTTCAAACGACGTTTCTTCTTATTTTTTATTTAGATCTGTCGCTTTTTTTCTCGAGAATTCAAGAATTCTACAAAAACTATTTAAAACTGACTTTATTTTTTTTTTTTTTTTGACTTTTGGTCACTAATTTCAAACGAGTACAAAGAATGTATTGTTTAATTTGCGTTCAATATATTTTTAAATGCTTCAAGTATGACGAAATTACATTAAATGAAATTTAATAAAGAAATCTAAAATTGGTTCCATGTATTTTCATGTTGCAAACATAAAAACTTACGTTACTCAGAAATAATAAACATCAATTTATTGATTTTTTTATCTGTATTGACAAACTTTTTTTCAATAATCTACACGAAATTTGGTCACATTTTTCATTTATATTGGAGTTTGTGCTTTGTTAATATTTCTTATCTCGTTATATTTGCCCATTGATCATACACATATTATCTTAAAGCTAAAAATAACCATATAGTGATTAAAAAAATCACAATCCATTATGTGAATAACTGCAGTTTCTTTCCGGAAAAGAGGGAAAGCTTTAGCCATATCACGTATTCAGACGCGGTTTCGGTCGGTCCCCGCGTAGCCCGAGGAGCGCCTGTACCCTTTCGGTCGGCCTGACTTGAATTTTTGATCGGTGCACGATAATGGTAACTTCTATATCGAGCCAAAATTCAATTTTGTCACGGCTTCCGCTTGGCTTTATTTGCCCGTTCTTTCTATTTCCAATCGGATGCATCGGAAATAAAATTTCTAAGTTTTTGCTTCAAAACCTTATACTTGTACAAGATTACAAGTTTAACTTAAAAAATAAGAAAAATATTTATGAAGCAATTTAACTGGCATCTTTTTTACCAATAATTTAATAAAGCATATCTTACACTTTTTTTGATTTAATATTCACAAATGACAACCGTTTCATTGTGATATCAACGTATTTAGCATGTCATAATAGAAGACGTAATTACGGTAAAGCATGCTATGTTGAAAAATAATTTAATTTCAGCGCACAGGCATTGATGCATTATCAAAAAAATAGAATGAAATTCGTCACGAGAAGCGTGTGAAATTGGGTCGGAATTGAATTTCCTTAATCTAGACTTGGTCCCCTTCAACGTGTTAAACAAAAATACCGAACTCCGATTTAATCGAATGATTTATCACGTTGTAGTTCAGTACTGAACAAACACGAATTACAGGTGTTTTGTACACGTGTTCGACTCCCGATAACATACGCGTTTTGGCTGGACAAAGAATGATCAAAATGTTTCTCTTATTCGTTTACACGAAGGGTGTGCCAGTTCAAATAAAAAGTTTCAACGGTTAGTATCTCATCTTTCCAGATTTATGTTTCAATTTCTCATTTTTCATTCAATTATTACGGTTTTCCAATCATGGGTGGTAAATGGAAATACTGTTTGCGAAAACATCACTCCATAAGAAATAAGCAAATAATGCTTCACATAGAAAAAAAATTGTATGTATGACATAATTGCATTAACGAATTGTTTTATGTTTAGTAATACGAACATGAGTGGTTCTACCATAAAAGTTCAATGAAAATGAAAATAGAATAAATTACGCGCAGCAGTTGTGTGCTATAAGAAGAACATTTGTGTATGCACAGGTACACTTGTACATAGGTAGTTGTATGTGTGTGGGTGAGTGTATGGGTCACTAAAGCGCACCGATCTCGCTCCAGCTCGCTTATGTTTCATGCTCTACTTATCAAGAACCGGCCACCTCTTACCTTTTTACACGTCCGAGTTATTGGGACTATTTAAACTGATAATGCGACTTTTTAACCACGCTGACCCGTCGATTCAAGTAGTCGTTTGACCGTATCTAGCTGAGAGATCGCTGAAAAAACGACCTAAGTGCCAAGGCATGTCCTGTGGAACGCACGAACCGACACTTAACTGTAGTTTTGTGAGAAACATGCTTTGAGTAGTTTTATTCGACTTTTGCGGAACTTGATTACGACCGCTTGAATTAGAATAACGTGACTATTCAAAACGACAGAGATGATTTTTTTCATGTTAAATAGTTTGTACTAGAACTTCCACAAAAGTATATCTTATACAAATGCCAAATAAAATATTATGTACAAAAGGATTTAAAATGATTCGTTCTAATGGTGAATTCAGTAATATAATTACTGGATCATATGTTTTTCTTATAATAAACAATAATATAGTTAGGAAAGTGTAAATCATAATCGTTCGCATTTAAATTCATGATTTATGTCATATTCAGTGTTTGACAACACAATATTTTACCTAATCGATTCAGAAAAAAATGAAAGCGTATAAAACAATGAAACTTAGTTCTAATTAGTTTTTGAAAAGTCTTATATTTCTAATTCAAAATTAACTTTTTGAAAAATTATATTCACAAGAGATATAGAAGAATTAATATATTAATATTTATTCAAGTTCAGAAAATAATTTGCACATTAAAAAGCAAAAAAAAATTTTGGAATTGAATTTATTTCATACGCTAGAATTACTTTTAATATGTTATTCATTCAAATATGTAATAAACTATAATTAACGTACAAAAATAATACTTATTCGACGAAATTTACATTAATTTGCAGGTAAAACGTAATAAATTTATAACTAAGTACATCAAATAAAGAGTTTTAATTGAATGGTTAATTAATCAATCGATTCTTTCAATTAGTATCACTTATACGAAGTTCTCGATATTCATATTTTTTTTGTAAACGATCAATTATAAACAGCAAGTTGAAAAAAAAATTGAAACTTCGCCAATTGGTGGAGTCCGGAAAATAAACGAAAACTCCTGGGAAATCTTCTCTAAGGACAAAATTTTGTCTCTAAAATACAAATAACATGACTTTTAAACTAACGTAAATTCGTCTAAATATTGCAAGGTATAAACTTTCACAGCATCAACTTTTTGATCAAACGAGGAATGTAGTTCATAAAGTTGTATCTGTGCTGTTATACATCTAATCATTTTAATGATGAATACCTTTTAGCTAATCACTACTAAATATAATGTTGATTACTATAATTCACTAAAATTAAAATCACTTATTAACTAAAAGTTTTTATGTAACTCGAGTAAATCATTTTTATATTTCAACTATTCTATATTTTTATAATATTCATATATTCTACTTTTTAAGATAATGTTTGATAACAAAAACTTTTTTTAGGTACTTTATATGTTATACAGAAACGTAAAAATATTAATCATATCATCATACACCGGTACCGCAAAAAAATATATATGCATAGAAGATGTAAACGGTTGTTAATTCCATAGTTGCAAAGTAATGTAATGCATACTTCGTATCTATACTAACTTAGCAGTTGACAGGATTACCAGATGGGATCGAATTACAAGAATAAAGTGCACGTTTGCAAGACAGCGATAAAAATATGATTTTCCGATGAACATAATATTCGCTTCGTGAATTAACGCAGTCTCTTTATGGGCAAGGTTTTATTTGCGTTCAACTTCGATCGTTTGATAAAATAAAATTTTCCGCAGTTTTATATCGTACGTATACAAGCCCAAAACAATCTTTATATCATCTTCACTTTTATCGATTTATAAGTTGCAAAACGAGTGGTTCAACTGCTATACGAATTGTCGACTGACGAATTCAAAAGTTAGTATGAAGCTGTGAAAAACTGCCAGCTTTTATGAGCTTTTTTATTATGTATGAATGCTGTTTTTTTTTCTTTAGAGATAACAACAAAAGTAGGATCAAGTTGAACGCATAAATGCAAACTGTGTCAGTGTATGTCATTTCCTTCAAGATATTTTGCGATTTTCTGCTAAAGTTAACTTTTTGTTTAATTTTGTTCTAGAGTTTTATTTAATTTCACATTCATAACAAAAGTTTTCGTTTACAATGTAGTTTCCTATTTTTGCTTCTTTTTCTTGATTTTGACCTCAACTCGAGAACTGAAAATGACTACTTGTTTTTCGAACGTTCGTGGAAATATTTCAATTTATCCAAAAATGTTTATGAATATTCGACAAATACTTGAAATGGTGCTATGTTGAGATTATATTAATAGAATATTTTATAGCATAATTTCGATTTAACAACGATGTTATTTACAACACAATTTTTGTGAATTTCGAATAACAATAAATTTACATAAACATTTGATTGGTTTATTAAAAAACATAACAACTAAATGCACTGATTTAAGGAATTTATTGATTTCAGCATTAATGAAATCATAATTTAATTTGTATTATCAAATAATATTTTTGCAATTTTTATTAGATAAATTTGAATATTGATTATCATTTTCATATAATATAGTTAATACTTTAAAGGCGATGTATTGATTTTCAAATCTTTTTAAAAATTTAGATGCTACGGTTTATTTCTCCATTCATATCGTTTTTGAATTTGTTTTCAGTGCAATAAGTTTTTTACAGCATAGTCATAGTGTTATATGAATATCGCAAAGTGCAAAACCATATTTGCACATTTATTATTCTAAAATTGCAATAAAATCGGTATTCCACAACATGTGAAAAATACACGATGAAACCGCTTTGCGAACAAAAGTTTAGAAATTTTCTTTGTTTCATTTTGGTTATGAGAAAAAAATGTATATTATGATTGCAATTTCTTAATCTAGTTCACCAAGATTTAGTATGACCTAGTAGTTTATGTGAGATTCAATATTGTTAAATTTCGCTATTCGAGTTTTTAATTTACTTTTATTTAAAATTTATATGCAAAAAATGTAATATTTCTATTAAAAGACTTATTAACTAGATTGCGGATTGTTCAGCGCACATCAACAATTAAATTTTAGAACTCCTTTGCTTCCGAGTTGAAAAAGTATATACTTTTATATCATATGGTACATCTATTGAAAGTTTAAAAGAATATTGTTCACAACTAAAATTTTTGTTTAATGCCAGGCATTTTAGGAAAATGAATAAATTATAATTATTTCAGATTTATCAAAGAACAATCCATGATCCAAAAATGGATAAAATAATTTTTAGTGTAATTATTGGATTTCTTTTGATTTGGTGATTATTAACATATTTTTAATTCATTCGTATTATGTTTCTTATAGCAAACTAGAAATCTACCACATTTAACGGAATTTGAAGAAAATCTTTACTTTTCTCCATCATGCCATATCATGTTTCAGCAAATATGGGATGAAATTCCAATTATTAAATTAGCACGAAAATTATCTTTTTTCAAAATAAGTTACCAAAAAAATAAAAAAATTTTAAAAAATTAGTTAATAATTGTGAAAGTAGTAAAAATATATTTTTAAAGAACAACTTTAATTTGTTTATTTTATTAATATAGAAGCCTAGTATATGATTATAAAGCTATAGAATTTTGGTGCTGTTGATGATATTTTCGTTGTGAGAGCGCCTCGTTAATAATGACCTGAGAAGATGTGACATCTGAATTTCCATGACGACGCCGCAATTAATGTTACACCCAAAGCATTATTTCAATGCGACGCTCGTAAGTGCGCTTTATTTTAACGTTTGTTATCGTAACTAATGGCCCTCGCTGGGGCCATCGTTTGACATTATTCGCGTCACGCCGCGCGACACGCTAATTATTTAATAACCCTAATTAATAATTTATTGTCTCTTCTTGATACGAACAATCGCGCCCGCGAGTGCTGCATAGTCAACCGGGAATACGTTATTTATGAACCACGCCATGCAACCGACTATCCTCGATAAAGTTCGACCATTGGCCGATTTGATTGGATTGTTATTTAACGGGTAAAAATAAAATCGACTGAACTAGAACTAGAATGCACTGAAATTGAGCAAAACTAAATTTAAAATTAAACAAATTCCAGTGAAATGATTAGTTTTTTTAAAAAATCAACTCGACTGAATTCTAATTCATTTGGGAGTATATCATAGTCGTAGGATAATAAATTATATTTTGTTATCTATTCATTTACCATCTAGAAGATTTGCAAAAGTCGTGGAAACATTTTAGGTTTGCATGATATTAAGAAGTTTTTTGAGTCCGTCGCTTTGCGGAAAACTGTTTGTTCGAGAATTGTGAATTGTTTTGATATAAAACAGACATTTGCATACTCTAAGAAGCCTTGTTCTTTAGTCAGTTGCCGAGAAAATATAACTCGTCGACGTTCTCTGAAGTAATTCCTGCCAATATCTTCTTGAATCAAAATGATGTTTGGGTGCTGAAATGAAATTCCGCCATTTAAATACTTTCCCGATGACCGCCCATGGCTTATTATGAAATCGCAGAATAACATTTCATTCTAGTTGGAGGCCCTGCTCATTATCTCCAATATTAATACCAGCAAAAAAAGAAGGTATGTTGACAAGACATTTTTTTAAATAGCATATTTATCTTCAGACAAAGAGCAATTAAAAATGCACGTCAAATATTTGCTCCTCTTCCTGGATATTAAAATTTAGTTGAAAATATTTATCATTATTCTCTTTAATTAGCCGGCATGAAACTTAATTACTAATAAACTATCTGAGAATTCTTATCCTGCGTTACATAGGAACAAAATTCTTAACCTTATATCATTAATAAATTAAATTTCTGAGTGAAAAACTGCCCGACAAATAGCGAATATTTTTCAACTTTATAGGAACAACGTAAAATATTGAATGCTTGTGGTAACAAAGGCGTTTGCATATCGTTTGGAATATGAGAGCTCAGGAAAAGCGCTTTTCATCCATCAAGGAAACCACTGTGCAGGCTTTGAAACTCGAAAACTCGTTTGACCAAATCGCGATCGCAACGTGACGAAAGGCTCACTCAGTTAGAGAGTGATTTTCACGCTCTGGCATGGAGTGTTGGAGCGAACACCATTCCATCACAGTATACGTGTTATTAAAATCGAACATGAAATATTTGCGAGGCTCAAAGGCGAGGCCGGAAATCGGGTCGACGGCCAGGAAACAGTCTCGGAATCGCGTGGAAATTGTTTCTTCTCAGGAAATTGCTGATTTGTTGGCAGAACTCACTGGGCGTTCGCGTGATACAAAAAGCGCAAGTCGTCAAATTGAAATAAATGGCGTTTAGGTCATTCGATGCGCGTCATTCCAGCCGGCGATCGAGTGATTTTCGATAGGTAAACGTCAGTTGTTGATACTCCGTGACCCTGTCCGCCTCGTATACTTTTTCGTGGCTCTCAGCTATTTATCACACGAGCAAATCGCGTGCTCTTAACGAGAAAGTGCATCACTTATTCTGATGCTACTGACAGCAACAGTTCATTGCTTATTAAACTTTCATCGACATCGAGCTCTGGATCATCCCAAATTATGCACTCTTGCAATGGCTTTCATCGTTCGGTTCGATCACTTAAATTTATAGCACGGGTAGTTTATTGCAGAGTCTCGTCTTTCTATATTTATGAAATAGAAAGGCATCTCCATTTACACAATATTATATAGCCATACCATTCCTACTAGCTTATTATGTCCAATTTAGATGACGAATTTTCGGGCATATGTTGTCATTCTAATTTGAACAACTGTTCAATTTTGACATAATTTGTGACGCGATCTGTAGATGTCACTATTAAAGCAAACCCCCTATTGATCTATAGGAAAATGGTGTGGCAGGTTCTTTTGCAGCGATAGAAATCAATCGGCTTATAATAATGATGATTACGATGTTAAACGTCGACAACTGCATTATTACAAGACTGAATGCAAAAGTACAGGAGGGTAGGGAAAAAAGGGGCCGAAAATTTCCGTATTTTTTCTCGGCTCAATTTAACTTTGGCGCTTGAAAGGAGACCCGACATTGTTACATGTACGAAAACAATGAACTGCACCTCGAGGCGAGAGTTCGTGATGTCCATATGGCGTGCAAGGTATTTGCCTCAGTCAGGCTTCTTGCACCTGGTGCGCATACACTCTTGCACGCAAGAGATTGTACGTCTAAAGAATACAGTGTTGAATTAACATGAATGAATCTATAGCATTTTTTCAGATATCGATGAAGGTTATCTTGTGCAGCTCAACAAATGTTGTTTTTTTGTTTATCATTTTTTAGTAACAGATGGACTGTTATTATATTAATTTTTAAATAACACATTATTATTGTTTATTTTAGTGCAATTTTTTATTCTTCTATTTTATGTACTACAGTTGCTGTTTTGAATATAACAATTTTTTGTGATTCTACTTTCAACGTGAACATCAATAAAATTTACTTTGCGACAGGATAAATATAAATCAATTTCGGGTCTTTAAACAACTCAACTCGAATTTCGCGAATATTTTATTACGCATAACGCAGACTTATTCAGTTTTGTGACTATTTTCGTAATGTTTTTTGAAAGAGTTATGATCCTGTCTGAATTTTCGAACGTATAATCCGTCGCCTAAGCATTATTAGCGAAAATTAACATAGCAGAAAATAGTTGTACGCATTCGGACACAATATAGTGGCCAAAATAATGATCTTTCGAAGGAAATGGCAGTGACTGTAAATTGTAGTCGAGATACTATTACGCTTTATGGGCATCCATTTCCTCTGCGAAAATGTATGGGCACGCGCTTTAGGCAGATTCGCCGTTTCGGATGCCAACATAGAGCAATGAAAAAAGGCCTGCTGCGATACATAGCCGAATGAGGCGCCATCGCTGAACCGACGTTTGCATTCGTTTGTAACGGTGCCAACAATTCGGTATTTGACTACACGCCACATATTAGCTGTTTGATCCATTCACTTTTTTCAAAGTTTCAGGATCCTTTTTGCGAGACTATTTGTGTCGATGAAACGTATACAAACGCAAAAAAATAATTATAATAAAATATATATCTCAAAAATGTCGCAATTGCCATTACTTTATTTTTACTTACTACTGTAATTTAGGTATCGAACATTTCCAAATCGACTCACCTGTAACAAAAAGAAAAACATTTTATTAGTTATTTTAGTAAATATTTCACAACGGTTTGGAGTTTTGTCAGTAACTGTCGGTGGAAAATTTCCAAAAAGACAAGACTTTGTGGGGGGGAAAAGTAAATGATAGTCGCCTCGCGATTTGTTTGACTAAATTTAGGAAATGTTGTAACAAGGAAATTTTGGTTGACACAACTTCCAATTTATTTTTCCCGAAGTTTTCTTAATATATCAAGACGAAGATAAATCGAAGTTGCGCGACAGAAGCTGTTTGAAAAAGCTTTTGGCTCAGTTAATTTTTCAATTAAGGTAACTCTCGCGCGTCCCGGATCTTCGAAAAAATTAATACGTCTTGTACACTTTTCGGCTTTGATCTGCTTGCATTCGAATTACAAAAAATTACACGAAGTCGTGGACATCTCAGGAAAGAAATTCAATTACAAGATAATGGTCGGGTACAAAAGATGCCCCGACGACAAAGAGCAGTAATTTTATCACTGTGCTTGGCGTCTATTGAGAGAACAGTCGAAAAGAAAAAAAATGATGAAATGGGAACGAAGCAAGTGATTGCGCTCAAGAATAGCCTTTAAACGAAGCGATCATCGGCTTGGTAATTTGATAGGTGCTGCAAACGAGACCCCACGCGACTCGCAGTGTCGGCCACTTGAACAATTTTATGACGTTACGCAGGCCCAATTATAACTGCCATATTAATCTTAATCAAAGATACTACCCTGATTTCTTGCACAATCGCAGTTTCGAAAATAAAGTCTATCTTCTTAATTGATGAGTAAAGTGTTCAATGGAGCTTCAAGTGCAGGAATTAGGAGGAATCTCGAGTTGGAAAGGCGATTAACAATACGAACGACGAAAGTTAATAAGACTCTTTGCTGTCACGTAATGGCTTTTATTAAAAGAACACAGACTGGAAATGATATTGTGAATGTATAACAATATAATTGCTTGTAAAGAACATTGCATATTGTAGTTTTCATACTTTTTCAAACTCTTAATAAAATATAATTTATTTTTCAGGAAATTACTTTTCCGCTATTTTTTCAATATGAGTTTCAATAATTAAACCCATCAGATTGTTTCATTTTTCATTTCCAATCACACATACATCATTGAAAGTGAGTTAACTTTTTAATGATAGAAAAATAAAAATCTCATTTAATGATATTATTATATACTAATTTAATATTTTCTTGATGGAAAATGTTTAAAAGCGGAAATTGAATTTGGAAAGATTATATTCAGAATCGTTAATTATCAAACTCGTTTACGAGTAATTAACCAAAACAGAATTCCTCTGAATAATAATTTCCTGTAATTTTTTCATATGTTTAGAAGTTGAACATTTTTAATTCTACGGAAGAGCTTTGGTTCAATTTCGCAATTAAGTACTCATATAAATGCTTGCCCTCAACCTTCAAAGCTTTTGGAAACGTTCGCATTCTTTAATATCTTAACTCTTTTAAAATGTGGTAACAGCAGTCTCGTCTTTTGACGAGTGGTGTCACAAAAACGGCAATACTTTTGCTGGGTTCTTAAATTCACGTCTCGCATGATGGGGCACACGTGAATGCAAGTGCAAGCTGAGGCAAGACGAAGAAAGATGGAAGAGAAACGTCGACAGCGGACGCAGCCGAGTGCGAAAAAGACCGTGCAATGGAAAAAGAGCGAGGGCTGCGGGTTCTCTGCCAGAAAACGTATCTCGTGGTTTTTACTTGCGCACAGCATTTCGCAAGTACTTTTTCTTGCAGTGGTTGAAGCACGAGGCTACCCAGAGCAAAGACGATTGACGCAATTTTTCTTAAAAAGGGGGTTGTCTTGATTCGCGTAATGATAAGCTTCGAACGAAAATCTTCTTTAAAACAAACGATCCCAAAGAGTCCTCTTAGCATGACTTTTTCTCGCTATTGAATATAAGCAGATTCGATGGGACTTAAATAAGTTCTCCGATTGTGATTGCTTTTGAAGAATCTTGCGTTGTATTTCTTTACTGTTGCTTCTTGTTAAATAAAGATGCTTATTAAATCACGATAATACCAACTTTAGTTATAAATAGTTAAAAATATGATTATGATCATTCGATGGAAAAAGTTGAAGAATTTTCAATTTGGAAGTTAATGCTTTGTTTTATTAAAACATATTAAAAGTACAATAAAGGGTGCTAAAGCTATAGGTTAACTCTATATCCATACTACATGACTTTGCAACAATAAAATGACTTTTCAAACATTTTATTCGAGGAAAAACGGAACATAATATTTACGATCAAAGTCGTAAAGACACTCTTTTAAAGTTACGATCGATGTCGTAAAAATGATGATCCAATTTTCTAATAGGTTGCGCAGTTAAATCTTCAGTGTTTCTCGAAAGGGCATTGTAAGATCACGAATGATAAAACTAATTTTTGTTCTTATTTCGCTTCATCCTGATAAGCTATCTCGCGTGAAATAAAATTCCGAAACATCGACAAATTTTTAACGATTGTCAATTTTTATTGAAGCTTCAATATAGCAGAGCTTTTGACAAAAATAAAATAATAATTTTATATATTTGCTGATCCAAATTTAAATATGACATTTATCGCCCCAGTAAAAATTTGATTGCTACAAGCACCTCACTTTTTCATTACCCTTGCACACTTGTTCTTCTCTTGGAGGAACTGTGAATTAAATTATCATAATTAAACTCGCTGAGAAATTTGACAAATTTATTCGCGAGTCATCGGTCGGGATAGGCTTTCCCCGGGACCAACTAAACTGCTTTAATTAATAAACCATTTTCCTCAGACGAAGAGATACTTGTCAAATAATGTTGGCATAATTAAAATATAAGAGCGGAAACGAATTTGAGAGTTGTTAGAAGAGGAGTGAATATTGAAAGCGAAAATTTAATTAGCGGGGAGTCCGTCGTCGCCTCGGCCTGATTTTTGTGTGCCGACACTTGTGACACAGTTGGAGGCAGCAGAGTTCACCGCGTTGCATCTCGTAATACGATGAATCGCTGAGGGAAATTCTCGCCACGGTCTACTGCTTCATTTTTATTTGTCGGGGAGAAAAATGTATTGGAGCTTTGATCAACTGTGAAAATTCGTCGATGCATTCGTATCTTCCTTAATCCGGAAACCCTCTTCTGAAATCGAACGTACATTCCCCGGAGACAAGGGGAATAATTCCCACGAAACGAAGATAAATGATGCAGGAGAAACACATCAGTTTGAAGCGTGAAAGTAGCTGCGTGCATCCTCGCGCGTCAAATTAGAAACATTTGCTGGGATCTGCAAATGACGCTAATAAAGTGTTATTATGGTAAATTCCATGGCAAATTTTACCGTCAAATTCGCAAGTGTCAATGTCATTTGGTTAATCGATTTTCTAAAATAATAACTATACAGTTTATTTTCTATGGGATGGTCAATATTTGTTTATTGTCGAATCATTTGGCTTGATAAGGGCGATTTGCATTTCCAGCTGTTTAACAGATAACGGTTCTCCGATCAAAATGACTCGCGACGTTATTACGAGCAGCTCATTTTACAATCACGTAATTTACAGGCATAATATAAAAAGTGCCTCGACTAACTGTTCATGCGTATTAGTTTTCGTAGGAAGTGCATTTTTACGATGCTACTAGACGAGAAAGCGCAGCGACAGTTATTTCGCGGCGGTTGTAATGTTACGATTATGACGCCTATTACATAGAATTTATCATTAATTGGGGTTATTGACTGGAATCTATGTCTCATAGCATAATGATATCAATAATAACGGCGTTGATGGTGTCGATAATGATAAGAATGTCGTCGCTTTTTTCCAATATCATCACAGGAATTTAACGAGGCTTCGACGGAAGAATCAAAACAGTGGTCGTAAGTATGAATCTCATCGGTTAAGTATTCGAAAATATGCCAATGATGTTAAATGATGCCAATGATCTTAAAAGAACATTTGTCAAGATTTTTAATTTATCAAGTTATGATTTAAGTTAGTTTTAAAAACTTTAGATTAAAGTTTAAATGCAAATTATTCTTTTTTATTCTTAATTTTATCATAATAATAAAGCTAATATTATTGTTGCGGAGTGAATTTACATTGAGAAAAAAGGATGAATAATAACTAATTTATCGATTACAAATTTTATCTGAAAATGACATTGTATAAAAATTGCAAAAATGACCACCTAAAACAGTAAAATTTACTAGAAAAATATAATAAAGATTCAAACTTTGTTTGTGAAAATAACCACGTATTACGCGACTTTTTATTCTAAACTTAGTCCTTATTAAAAAATTGTTCTCTCAATGTAAGATATTTATTAATTATACTGATAAGTATTCAATCTAAATACAGTTTTCTTTTTCCTAATATAAATATTATTCTGAATATTTTATTTTATTCATCATTGATGTGGAATTTTCATGAAAACGAGATATTGCAGATAATATAATAGTAGAGAGCTAAACAGAACTTCAGTGGGTTTTAATATCTGTTGCAATTTGGCGCGGAAATTTGAAGAGGAAAAGACAGACACGGAAATGACAAGAAAAAGTAAAAGAGAAAGAAGCCGTTGAGACAGCAAACGAAAAAGCAGTACGAATTTCGCAGCAAAAGTCAAGCGGAGAAAACGCCCTCTGACAACAACACGAAAGCACCTATAACCAAGGTGGTGAACCGATTGTTGTTGTCTCTTTTTATGACAATAGTATGGATGAACCGAAGTTGCAGTCAGTAGAAGATATCATGGAAAAGCAGACAATGGGAAAAAAGGCAAACAATGGACTTCCATAATAACTGTTCTAATGCAAAAAGGTATGTTTTGTTTAGCATGGTTGATCAAAACCCTGATGAGAACGAAAACAAGATGTATGAAAAACTAGAAATGTAAATATTTAGTACAAAACAGTTACAAGCAAAAGTATAAATATATAATCAAAGTTACATTTCGAAATATAAATAAAAGCAACTATTTTTTTTAATAGCTGTTTCTTAAGTCTCTTCTTCATTGTTTTAAATTTCATTATATTTTATTTCGTTTTATTCACATATAAATCATTGATTAAAATCAAGAAAAAATGTTTAGGTAGATAATTATACGAGAACGACGTTGTCTCTTTTGGTGAAGGATGCGGAAGGCAGGTAAAGGTAAAAACTGCAGACAAGCAGTTGTTAAAGACGTGCATCAGGATCGTCTGGTCTGTGTCTGGTGTCGGTGTCAGGCAGCGGCGGCGCCGCGTTCGGTTTAGTTGTTTTAGCGAAACAACTATAGCGTGTAACAGTGGGCCGAGTGGCTCGGAAATCCCCGACGGATTCCAGAGGCGCGTCGGCAAAATGGATGCATTCCAAAATCGACCTTACTACCGATCATGCGGCCGAGCTCACGTACGAATACATGGGCGAGTACATTGTCAAGAGATTCCATTTCGAGCAAGCGATCCGGAACACCGGCGACCAACCTAAATGTATGCACGGGATGTGATCAAAAATGGGGTGAATCATTGGGATCAATAGCATCTTCGCATGCAATCAGGATACCAAAACTCGACAATGCGATATGGCCGGACTACAAAATTGAATTCGTGTGTTCTCAAGTATATACGAGTAACCCGTCGGCCTGATTGCCTTCGGCCACTTTTACGCTCATTAAAACCGCATCCGCGGCGTCTTTCGACCGGAAACCAATTACGTTTTTCATCGCATGGCGATGCCGCCTCATTTGTACACGAACACGCGAACATCAGTAGCAGCACTTGCTCCGCCATGGCAGTTATGCCAACATTGCAACGGATATATACATTTATTGTATCACAATGATTATTTATTAGTATCCAATTGAATTTATGGTTTCGCCATGTGAAACAAACTTCAGTCATGTTTTTTTAGTCACGAGAAAAAATAATAAGATAATAAATGAAATTGAAGCAGTTATATCAATAATTTCTTTTCACTCTGTTATGTATTTATGTTTATATATAATACATATAAATAATGTAGATTTGCATTGTACGTCAAATGAAACATATATTTCCGTTAGATGCATTTTTCATTATTGTATGTAGTATGTTTACTTATATGTACGTAGATTAATAATAACGATTTCAGCAGGATGATCACATTTTCATATATAATTTCCAGTGCATTTCATATTTTGTATTGTCCCGTTTGTTCATATGTTCGCCAGTCTTATTGGTATGCCGGACTTGTAAGTGTCGGTTTCAACTGCGGCATAGCACAACGAACTATGTCATCCTACGGTCTAACCAGCTATGAGCTGCTTTAACCCAGACTCTCTCTATATATAATGCAGCCAAGAGATATCCGCGACCAGCTTCGCGAGTATTAATCCGAGCAAGGACAGTTAAATAATTTCATTTAGTTTCCGCCGAAATTTTGCTTCCGGCGTGTGTGAATGTATCCCTTGCCGGCGACATATGCAGTCCATCATCTACCCTTGTTATATATCTGTGGTGACGCTTTACGGGCGACTAACTTTCATTGTTTAGTTATTTATTCCACTATACGTACTCACTTCTAGTCAATCTTTTGAAATGCACCGCTTCTTTGAGATAGTAATTCCTTTTGCTCAGTATTTTCGAATTTAATGATCATTTCACTTGCTGCATGTTTTATATACATATATTATTAGCCGTCTTAATTTTATCTCACGAAACACATGTGAACATATAAAATACAAAAACATGGTCTAACAAAATAAACTGACAAGTCGTTAATGTCAATATTCAATTTCGTTTTTCGAAGAGATTTTATTTTGAGCCGAAAATGGTAGCATTAAATCTCGATGAAAGTCATACCTCGAATTCTGTGTAGCTGAACAGAAACTAGATTATTTTTTTGTGACGTTTGATAATGTCTGGTAATAATTGGACGAGGTGTCGGGACGCAATAACTTTTTGCGTTTGTCGATAACCTGGTTGGACGGATCGGACTTTTTACGATCCACAAAATTGATTGTTTCTGCAGGATGCGATCAATTGCGGCGACCGACGACAGATCAAGCGACGTCGTCTTCCGTACCCGAGCCAATCTTTAACAACAACGAAGAAAAACGCCCAACGTAGAAAGAAATACACCAATTCACTATCCAGTGTATAAAATATACGAATATAAACAAATTGATATTTGACGATCGATTTGCAGTTTGCAAAGTGCCTTATTGTAAAATCCGATTGATATTTCAATGCTCTCCTGCGTTGATCTCTGCATATTGCGCCTCGAGAGGATTTTGCTCTGTCATGTACGCAGCCGGTATATGGAAAATAAATTCTCTTTCGTTCGGTTCATATATGATCGCGAGAGAACAATTTATTTATCGGTGCAACGGACTTTGTATGGATAACTTTTTTGAAAGTTTTTTCTTCGAACATTCGTAAGGTCTTTTTGTTTTCTATCGGACATTTTTTTCGTGCTTCATTTATCAACATAAATGAAGCAAAGTACGCGGTGAACAGAAGTTCAACACAAAACAGCACTGTTTGCGAATGGACGCGTGCTCTTGAGTATTTCCGCTTTAAATGATGAATATCCTCATTCGAGATAAGAAAACATTCATCGAGCGCCACTACGAGTTAACTTGGAAAGGGCTCTGACAGAATTAAAACGCGATAAACTTCATCGTTGTTGTCGTTGTGCCACTTCCAATTTGATTCGTTAAGAATTCTTCATCTAATTATATTCGTCTCGTTCCTTAAATTTCATTTCGCGTCGTTTCGTAAGTTTTTGACTGATATGCATTAGTTGTGAATTATTTATAATGTAAATAATTTTTTTTTTTACATAATTCACTTTGCTACATCATCTTATTGAAATCTATTCCAGATGTAACCAGGCGTCATTTGGAGCTGTTGAAATAAGGCTTCATAAATTACGGTTTTTATTATTTTTTGTCTACAGTCTTCCTTTTTTGATCTTAAAACATACGAATATTTTTGAGGTTTAAACATTGTTTTCAATATTCATAATACTCCCACGTAATGTGTGATAAACCTAAGTATCAACAATGAGGGCACCGAGCAACTCGAGCAAAATATTTCCTTAAGCAACGTATCTTTCGTCAAGATGGTTCAACGAGGGGTTAAAAATATGATTCCAAACATCCTATCGGATCAAACCCAAATATAAACAATGACTTGAAAAGGCCTCTTGACCCTTTTAAGAGTCACGACCTCGCGCGATTACTTACCGACCATCGCGGATTATTATTAAACTAAGCCACACGGCAGTTTGTTAACACTGGCACATTCACAAGCAAAACGTGAATCATATTTGTAGCACGTTCGGGCACGTACGCAAGAGCATAATCAGCTCGTCAAGGGGGCTTGCTGCCAGCCCGACGTTTATATCCGAGTAGGCAAGACAACGACGCTGGGCCTGGCGCCACGGGACGCTCATTTCCGTCTGTCCCTGTTCCGCTCTTCATTTGCACTCGACGATTTCGAATGATTACGCGGCGCCCGGTCACGTAATCTCCAATTGGCCAATCGTTTTTCCAATCCTTTACTCTTTGGCTGTAATCATAGTTCTGGATGCCAACACTCTCTGCAGTCATTTTGGCGTCAGAGACCAAATTTCATAATCTAATTTATAGTTCGCGAGCGTTATGTCTCTACTTTCCTGACCTTACTCTCAATTTCGACTGTTCAAATGTTGAATCACATTTTTGCAGGGAAATTTGTAATATTGAAAATCGATTATCACATTTAGTAGAACAGATTCAATTTTATATGTGTTGACATTTTTCAATGATGATTATGTAAAGATTATTCGTTGTACTTACATGACGTGTTGATAGAGGAGATTTTGTTACATCACAGTGTATACTGTGATATACACATTTTGTGTGAAAAAATTCTTTGAATAAGTGATTTACCACTAAACGCATTGTTCATTCAATCACTGTTTTCATTTTAAAAGTTTTCAAAAGGCTCATATTCCATTCAACATTCATACATTTTTTGTAGTTGTAATCATACTAAAATACAATCATTATTTCCTGAGACAAAAGGTGATACATTAGTAATAACCTGTTGAACTCCTATACCACTTTTACAATCAATTTTTCATGATAAATGAAGCCCCAACCATTATCCTATGTAATCTAATATTTCTAGAATATTGATTATTATGGACAATAGCTTCCTGAATCGAGATTGCTTATTTATTCCGTTTTCAATACCAGCTCGTAAGTATCAATTAATCAAAATTTAATCCATCCCAGTACTATATTCAGATATCTGTTCGCAAGCTGTAATATA